>LOND01028951.1:0-21179 GCA_014220965.1 Paragonimus kellicotti
AACCGCGCAGACGTCCACCTAGTATTTCCGTAACCTTTCGCCAAGTCAGAAATTCAATTAATTCCGCATCCTTCTTTCTAGACACCAATAGTGTGAAGCCTTCTGGCATTTTGTATGTACATGAATTTAAAATCATCTGGCAGCACATCAACAACAGGTTTTTAGCTATTACTAGTGATAATTACGGGACGGTTCCGACATCAAATATCACCAGTTTTGTCACCTGTGCCATCGTAATCGGAGCCCATAAGATAGACAACTTAGAGAATAACAGTTTCAGTTCGCAGCTTGATAGTTTGAACATGGCGGATGTATAGGGTATGAAATAGAAGCGCGTATCTGCAAGGCCAGGGTGGTGTTCGTCAATCTGGAGAACCTCTGTGAGTCTTGAAGGTCGCGTATATAAGACACAGTGAGGGCTGTATTACTTTACGGCAGCGAAACCTGGCCGCTCAGGGTAGAGGACGTGAACCGTCTCCAGGTATTTGACCACCGATGTCTGCGTTCAATCGCTCGTATCGGGTGGCACCAGCGAGAACAGACAAGGCTGTGGAGAGCAGACCGCGTAGGTCCCATGGTGGTCTACACGCTGAATTGTTTAAACCGATAATCAAATTTGGTTCAGCTTTGAACATTCAACAGATAGTACGTAGGACGGATGGGTAATCGATTTCATCTGCAGGTTAACAAAATAATCAAAAACTGCGACTTACGTAGACCAGAAGTAATCCAATAGAACACATAAACGAGCGAGCGATTTAATTTAGAAACAAGCAGACGTACGCGTCTTTGTAAACCGCTCAGATCAGTTGCAGATACATTTGACGTTTCCGACCTTGTTCGGTAACAAAATCACTGTATCTAAGATGGAGTGAACCCTCTAGTCGATCGGATAGACGTGCTAAAACTTTGATTTTCTCAGGTTGCACAAATAACGATTGCAAATTCTGGAATTTGTAATGCTGTAAACACCTTGTGGTGCTCACATCATACGTACTGCCACGCTACACTCGGACCGGTTCCAACTTTATTTCGATTCATCGGATAGAGATAATCGTGTGGAGATCGCAGTTAGCAATTTGTGACTGGAGTCTAATCCCTTCTCAGCCTATTAGACTACCAATAACAAAAATACTAGTAGATATGATCGTTGCAGTATTTGACGGGGCAACGAAGTAAATGATTTTGGGGTGAATCCATCACACCGGGATTTTGGAACTCTGTATGCTAGAAGAAGTTTATAACACTCTCTGTCAGACATTAGCAGAGAAGAGAAGAAATAAGATTGTTGACGAAGATATTCATGTCAAAAAAGATAAGGATCATGGAAACATTAAATATTACAGAGCAATATGAAATTAGCATCTAGAAAGAAAAGTATAACTCGGACGTTGGTACTCGCATGTGAACGAATTCGCTTAAGCAGAAGGCAACTTACTAGTGTTGGTTTTACAGCTTACACACAGTTTCAGATGTGTTCATATGGCTTTGTTGTTTGGAGATTTGGAATGTCATCACGAATGTGTCCATCATGTTTTCGTTTAAGGTCACCTAGTGATGAAATCGTCACTATAGTTTCAGGCAGAGTGTTTCAGATTGGATATAACCTAACTCTGAAAGAATGTCCCATGTAATTCAGACGACTCATTCCGCATTGCGGCTTTAGATTCAATGAAGGCGGTCATTCTGACTAAGCGTAGGAATGTGCTTCATAGGAAACGCAATGAATGACGTAACAATTTGTGGGTCAAAATTGAACGATCCTCGATATGTCGACAGAACACTGAAAATTGACAAGGATATTGCTAATTTCTGAAGCAAGAAAGTTTTGTGGTCTAACGCTGTAGTTCAGTTGGCTGGAAATCGTCCGTAATGTATGATGTGCAGACCAGAATAACCAACCCAAGATAACAACCTAGTGACAGAGAAAACTCCCCAAATGAAACACCTCAAACAATCGGGCTAGCATTTCAAGTGTCCACGACCCAGGTCACTTTTTATGACAGCGATTTTCGAAAAAAAAAATAAAGTATTGACTTGAACTTGAGCGCCGAACACAAGCACTTCCACGTCCAAATTTTTTCAAAGAAACGGACTAGTTCATTAAAGACAGTCACAATGACGAAGAACACGAGACCAAGTGCGAATAACACACGAAAATAGGGTACACATGTAACAGTACCGGCATTTTGATAGCAACCGTCAAGCCAACGTGCGGGGTGTCCAAACAAGGACAATTACCAAACAGAGAAGGGCAGCTAAAAAAGCAGTTGAAGTAGTGAAACGCCGAATAGAAATGTCCTGATCAACTCAAAAGTTGACGAAAACATTTGTCTGAAAACATGCAGGGCGGGAGGAATCAGATGCTCAGTGCATCACTAAAATTACAGAATTAAACTGCTCTGAACTTCCATCAGTTCGTAGTGCTCACGATCGAAAAAAAACACCTCAAAGTCGGTCAGGTCTGAACAAGTAAAGTCATCTGAACGAGATTCTAAGGCGATGCGAACAAGTTATACAACGACGCTATCAATCTCCATCATCATAAACAATACTCACTGGTCAATACAACATTCATGGTCAGTTGGAAAAGAGCATAAGCTTGTGACGCGAATGGTCGTCCGACACAGGTTCATTGATACCATACCTACCTAACGAGTATAAACAGGACAAAACTGGTCCAACTGAGGATAAGCATTGTGATATGCCATAAAACTACTATGTTGTGCTTCCCTAACCATACGCAGAACAAGGTCATGCAGTATGAGCTGTATTGCTTCAGTTTACACTCATACTGGGTGGATATGTTACATAAACATTTCCTGCGTTTGATTTGTTCTAATAGTACGTTCTCCGGCTGCACTTACATTGAGGAAGATCAATAGACCTGATAAGGTGATAAGGCTTACTGCGTTCACTGTATGAGCCGGGGGTCTGTAACGCGGCATAGTCAATGTGATTTGGCGACGAACTGAGTACGTCGTATGCACGACTTACTGGACACGTAGTTCATACTTACTTGTGGTTCCTTCTATTACAGGAAGGTCGTCGAACCCATTGGATCAAAAGAAATGTCTCATGACGTAGTGAATCTATGTCACGGAAAAACCGTACTGGCAACAGTTGTCCTATGAACTATTGAGTAATGTCGAAGCACTTTTACACTGTCATACGCCATACACTAAAATGCTAAAATACCTTACGTACAGAAAGTATAGCATAGTAGATTCAGCCTTAACACTGTAAGGCTTTTGCAACCTTGCAACATACCGGTCGAAAGTGTGTTGAACTGTATCACCAGACATCTTAAATCAGCAATAATACGGTTAGCAGACGAAATTCGCCACCACTACTGAACTAGTTGATTTGCAATTTGACTAGGCTTATTTCAGCAGAAATAACTGAAAATGACTAAAGTTTGTTTCGAATTTACATCTGTCAGCATTATCATCACCATCAGCTATAACCACAGAGTGGTAGCACCTAAAAAGACAAAAAGATAAGAGGTTAGTGAATATAATGAATGAAAGTCATGACTGACATCCAGTCTATCTAGTACGAATTATTTAGACATGTAGACTTAATTGACTGAATCGACGTTGGATCCTGGTTCATGAGTGTGACGATCAGTGTTAGAGTGTTTTCAGTCCTAATATCATCGGACTTATTTTTCAATCCGATACACGCGTAATTGTACCCAGAACAAATATGACTGCCATGGTATTTATCTCAACCGTACAAAATGTCGTTACGTTTTTGTCCTCTACACCACAAGGTGTTTGTTTCTATTTCAATCGAGTAAGTTGTACACGGAAACGGGATTCTGTCATATCTCTCTAAAGTTGGAAAGCATGAGTGGTTGAAGTAACTGTCGGTAGAACCCACAACCATGTGACTATTGGACAGATGGCATGCCGCAATGATGGATTGATAAGTCCGCCTCAACAGTCAGTAGCATTCAAGAAGAGACTGACAAGAAAGTAAACAAAGAGCATTCTGAATGACTTTGTTTTTATCTACAGAAATAATGATTATATACACCTGCAGTATTGCAAAAAAGGAAACTAATAATCGACATAATCAATAAGAAGATGTAGATGACAGAGGGTTATTACTTCGTGGTCACAACGCGTATCACTGAAACATGAGATCGATTAGAAATTTGTCACTCTTCTGTTCCGATGTGTCTAGGAGTGAATCTACAGATTACTACTAACAGAATTGTAAGTAGCGCCAGTCAAAAAGTTGAAGATTAAGAAAATCGTGAGAGTGAAATGAATGCATGAGTGAGGTGGTGAAACTGAACATTGAGAGAGGAGAGGATATACACATGTGAGCTAAGTTTAATAAATCACCTGAATAAATATTTTGTACACAGAAACAAAAATAGAGTATCACACAAGATGGAACACATGAACAAGAATAATCTGGGAATGTGATGTGCAGGAACAGTCCCCGTGATTTGTTTCAACCGTTCGGTATGAAAAACCTAAGTCACTTTTAACCGCTTCAGGTGCGAATTACGGAGAAAATTGTGTATTGTTCAACTCGGCTCGTTTTTCTCTCGTTTGTTTCTGGAAGCACTGCGTGACCTGGTTGGCAGATGAAGCGCGGACCATGTAGTAGATAGCCTGGAAGCATGTGAAGATACAGGTAACTGGGTACCGTCCGAGGGTTTGAAAGGTAGCAAAAAGCTAGTGCGCACACCGGCGGCAAACGCTGCAAGAGCTTCGCCAGGCGCATTCAAACGGTCTGTCAGTCTGTGTCGGACGGTGAGTGGTGTAACTGACGCAGCCGAGTCGAAGGTCACGCAACATAACGGTGAACGGGTTGAGTTGGTGACCGTAGGGTTGGTGTATGAGACTGTTGAACGGGGTTCGCTGAATTACGGGGAAGTGAAATTGTCAACAGTACTGAGGCGAGAAACAAGAATTATGCAAGTGAAAGACGTTGAATATCGGCAAATTATATCGGGGGACATGTAGAAGTAATTGATGAAGGTGATCCATGATAGTATTTAGACCGCAAAATTACGCACGTGGGTGACTTTATCGTTTATGTATCTGAACTCAGGCGAAGACCGAATCGACCCGAACCGGCATCGGGATCTTCACGTTGTGCAATTACAACGGTTGGATTCCAACAATGGGTCCTATCGTCATTTGGTTTTACGACACGCACACGGTCACGATACGTCAATTGATATATGGAAAAAAGGATTACCGATATAATCAACACACTTTATTCCTTGTCAATCTTAGTCATGTGCTAACTGGAAACAGTGACATACACATCGAAAGTGGAACAGTAACCCATAGTTTCGAATCGCATTAACGAACACAGTATCTGTTTTCTGATATGAGCGGGAAAACATACTGGTGTGTGTGTGGAACCTTCGTGGATAGACAACTGTTTTTATGTGAACCACATTCGTGTTATATATATATATATATATATATATATATATATATATACTTATTGGCGTTATTCAACGTCTGATTATAAGTCGATTTCGTGTCAGTAAGCTCAACAAGACATAATAATCTGAATCATACAAACGATTTCATATTTGACCATTTTCAGTTCAATAAAAAAGAGCTCATTTGAACGCTAAATAGTAAAATTATGTGCAACCACTGATGTAATGTTTTGAAGGAGTCAAAAATAAATAAATGTAACCCTCAGTTCAAGTGGATACAAATGTTGTTCTTCACAGTAGTTAAGGATTAAGGCACATAGGCAAAACAGAGCTACCTTCCATAAATCGCTGTCGAATTGACCAGACCTAATCAGATACATGCACAACAGGCAGAGTTTGAACGAAAAATCTCATTCTTCCATTCGAGTTTAACATCAGTTGTGATCTGGATGAAAAGCAGATGCGTAAAACTCTGTTTTCACATGCGATTTATACCACAAGCTTCTCTGGTATTTGCACAGATCGCAACCAACTGCCCCATTATGGCTTAAAAATAGTCGCATGGTGGCGGCCTAAACGTATAGTTCCGTATTTAACACAATATAAACGACTAACATTTTACATAAAGCATTCTATCCATTTCTAAAAAAAGTGGAACAGGTTGATATTCTTTCCTACTGATTGTACTGTGCATCGGTCATTCTTGAAAGTGACTTTGTAAACGAATGAAAATTTAAATCCATAATTTCCATTTTTTTAATCGTTTGCTATTGTTTTGTTTCTTTATATGAATATTATTAATAACATTATATGAGTCTGAGGACAGACTGAACACCAGTTCAAAATCACGAAATGCCCACGGCTAGTAAAATAAATCAACAGACAAAAACGAAAAAAGTAGAACGAAAGTAAAAATAGAAAGAGATAATTTTCGCACATCATGGTGCATCCAAGTCCGGTCAGCACACCTCTGCGCCTGAGGGAAACTGAAGTTTGATGTATTTCATATCAAATTATTCCATCATGTGGTGAGTTCTTCTAGATGACAGTCGCTCAGTTTGTTTTAATAAACGTTCATGTACAATGCCTCCGTGATCCGTCTCTTGCTCAACTTAGCACAAAGAACCTAGAACCTTTACAGAAGTATTTTCGTTCAGAACGTCATCGCAAATATTATTTCACTTAACTTTTGCAGAGTTTTTCGCAGGTTTCAAAAGGGTACGGTTATTCGGACTGTTGACGTCCGGCATGACGAAAAATGGGCGATGATATGGACAAAGAGGAAGTCGTTCCATTTTCGACTCACAATAGTCATTCTGGATTAGTAAGTAAATGATCGGCAACTTTGCTGATTCCGTAAAGCAGAAAAATGAACCGAACAGTTCTTGAGATGCAGAACACGTACTCCACCGCCGAGGTCAAAGCAGGCTAAGACAATTTTCTAGCTGATAAACATTGGACCAGCCTGAACACTTGAATGATTTTTGTTGTCTTTTTGCTGATACAGAGACAAGGACGTACGAGAGACCTTGGTTTTCTGAATGGTCACAGTTCAGGATGCTGAAGACGACTTAATCAACTAACAGGAAGGTGTTCACTTGTATTGTTACAATGACAACAAATATGGGAGATAATTACTGCGGTTATCAAGTACAGTTTTACGAGTTCGAGTATAATAGATTAAAACATTCAATTTTTGAACGCAGCTTACGTGATTAAAATATTTACGGCTGGGTTCCTTCGACGGAAAGCAATAATCTCGAGTTTTGTTTTGGAGAGGGTAATATTTTGTCATCCAAAGTGAAATTCACGATCTGGTCTTCATACTTCCGGCGTCATCATATCAACCGCAGTTCCATTAAACTCAGGATAGGCAACAACAAAGCACCGTACACTGCCCGACCAAAATTATGGCCGTTCTTCTGCAGATGATATACGTGACTGTCTTTTCGGTTACTGCTTCCTGAAGTCACATATCACCACTTACCGATATCAGAAGTGCACTTTAAGTCATTCTCTGTACGTCATGAAAGAGCGCAGCTTGTCACTGCCAGTGCAAGGGTACCATGCTATCTTCATCGTTCGACTTCGATGATATAAATCCATATCGGATGTGTCGTTGTTTATTAGATCACATAATCTGAGTTGTCACAGGAGTACACCATATCGATTGATAACAAGTGACACATTACTTACGTGTTTCGAGTGGGCAAATCAAAGTACTGCATTGTCATTTATTTAAAGATATTCTAATCCAAAACAATAAGATGAATGTTCCGCTATCCTCCAGCTATGAAACATGAACGAGGAAAGCAAAATAAGCATCAGTAAAGGTATCTGATGCTTACGATGCACAGTTAGGGCAAAAAAAATTACATTAGCTCGAAAGGTGCCTCAGTCTAACGCTTTTTTCCACGAACGATCCGAACCACGGCTAGAAGTGCTCTTGAAAATGTAATGTGCAGTAGGGGTTCGTGTTACGTTCCAAAGATAACGGAAAAGTGAAGACAACAGAGACTTCTACGGGTTTCTCGAAGCGCAAGTTAGCTTTTATGACAGCAGATTATAGTGGGTAGGGCTAATGGGTCCCGACTTGAACCTCGTGTCCAACTTATATGGACTACCAGTTGGTCATAACAACAATCGGTTCAACCATTTAGGAGATGCCATTCTGATAGACAGAATAAGCAGAGAAATGAGTCTCAAAAACACAATGAATGACGAGGTACATGATAATGTGCAACTCCAACGACTGTAACGTGCAATAAAATAACACAGCGTCACAAGTCCCATGAAGTGCAAACTAACTTTTCACATCAGAATGCGATCAAAATTTGCTCTGGCCATCTCGATCGTTAGATGTTAATTCAAATTGACATGTCTCGAATCAGTTAAGTTGCACCGTTACCGGAGATCATGACATTGAAAGAGTACCCTAGAAAGAACGTGTCTATCGATGCATTGAATAAAATACTTCAATCTTTCATCAAAGATCCCGTACAAAGTGCAAATAGAGAAGGGAAAGTAACAACCGAGAAGTGATTTAATACCAAACACTGACCAGAAAGTTGTGACTAAAAAAATGATTTAGACAGGTTTATTAGGGGAAGAATTTTTGTCAGGCAACGCTTCCAAAGATTGAACAACTTCGTATTAATGGTCCTCAGACTGACCGACTACTTCGAGAGGAGAAACGACATTTCTTAGTTCACTCTAATAGATAGCGGAAACATAACCTGAGTACGAAAAGCGTTGAAGCTGAAAAGTACGATTCCCATACGAACGACTTACCTGGAGTCGTCGGTGGTTTGTGTGCCTGGTTTGAATTCACCAAACTGCGTGACATCTTCATAGTGTGCGGACTGTTGCTGTTGTTCCAACACTTCATAGGGACCCAACGTGGAGGTTTGTAACTTTCGAAAGCTATCACAATCGCAGAACAATGTGATCAATTGGACTGGCATGAACGACTGCCGCGCGAGTAGGGCACATCCGAGGTGCTGCACACTTGACGTGTGATGACGAAGCAAAGCAGTTCTGTGGAGGGATGGACAATAAGAGTGGCATTAAACGCTCGTAGTAAGATGACACTGGCAAACCGTCGATCATTTGTGAAGGGAGAAAAATAGAGAACTATCATATAAATGCAATAAAAATCTGCTCTAGAATGTCGACAGAAAACCATCGCCAATTGGAATGCGGTATAATTAAATTTGCATAGTCCTTCTCGTATTCACATAAAGCACCGATTCGTTGTTGCATAGTTCTTACTGTCCTTGGAGGAGAATATCACTGGCTACATTAGTGAAGGCATTGACTCGGTTGTTTCCACCAATAAGGACGACTCTGAACGTCTCTTTGTAAGGGGGTGGGAAGCAATCAGTAGGGATTCTTATGTGCAAGAAGGAGATCACGAACTCATGTAAAGGCCATAAGCAAATTCAGTCGACCCGTAGTAATTAAGGCATAAACATTCCTGACACTTCGCTGACTAATCGTAGTGAAACAGACAATGGAGACGGAAAAACCGGATTTCATTCCAAACAGGAATATATACAAAGTAATCAAAAACGGTTTCTAGACAATATATCTCTCGATCAAATTTCACCGCGTCTCACCAAATATCTACCGCACCTTCGCGAGTTTATATATGGACATCGTGAAGTTAAACAGCAAAAAAAAACAATAACTATACAGATATACGCACACACACTAATGTGCATTGGTTACCAGAGCAAGTATAATGGAGATCTGCATGTCAGCAACTGTCAAGCGATTAATTACGTTGGTTATCTTGGATGTGTCATGCACTGGACAAACTGAGGATGTGGTATCCATGGTCGTTATACGGACACAAACTGGAAAGTGTTTGTGCTTGTGATTGTATAATTACCGCTCTGTTCAGCCTATGTAGGTGATCCAACACACACAAAAATTTACCGATAACGTAAGGTCTGATGGTAAGTGATGGCACTGTTTTCGGCGGTGGTGTTACAATTCGGGTTTTGATCCATGGTTCCTACTGAAATATGCTTTACATATCTGCAGACTGCAGTACGTACTGATGAGATGCAGCAAAATGTGGTCGAGAGAATGTAAGAAAAAAATGTAAGAATGTAAAAAAATGTAAGAAAAACTGTTTTCAACTTCTTCAAATCTGCTGCTGAGAAAAGTTGTTTTGGATTTCTAAAAAGGTGTACACATCCCGCGAAAGATTTATAAGATTACGGATTACACTACAAGTAGCTCCGCAACGAGAAGTTGCACCATAACAAGTTACGAAGTGCACGTTTTTCGTATGTGGCTGATTGACATCCATATCCGTCGCTACACTGAAATTTGTTGAAAGTAACTTATTCCTTTCGAATTCAGCAGACCTGGTAGAAAATTGACCGTGACATACGTAAGGGTCCCACCACGGAGGCATAATATACTTGTTCTCTTAACGCAACACGCACAAAAAGTGTGAATCCGATCAACGTTGGAAAAAAAAGAGATGCACGAGCAAACGTCATTCGGAAATGTGCATTCGACAGCATGTTGCACCTGATCCGGCGGTTCGGCAATATGGGGGTGAAGAAGTTGACATTATTGATTAAGACGGGCAGGGAGGTTTGTTTGCAAACAAGATTGGTTCCAAGGATCAGGAGGTGTAACTTTGAACACATTTGACAAAGGTCTGGTTTCGGCTTTGAGGCAAATGATGATTGCCGAACGACTTCGAATATCAAAATGAACGTTCCTCGATTTTCTGAGAGGCTCACTTCTACGAATAAATGACAGTAAGAGAGGATAAACATGGACTTTTTTCTAAGCCAGAAGATCGCTGAGTCTGACGACGTATGTCTAAGGAAACAACCCGTTTTTCTGTTTCGAATAGCCCCCGTGAGCTAATTGACAGTAAAATGTGTTTTGGCGAACAATCTGTTTTCGGTTATTCATCATCGGGCCAATTACATAACATTTTATATCATCATGGTTGTCAAGCCGTTAAACTGAAGAGCAATCTGTCACATGATTACATCGAATGGTTTTGGATTGGACAGTAATTAGCAGACCAAACTGATCTCCGGAGTTTTCAAGTCATTAACGGAGGGAGGGGGAAATGGTAACCGTAGGATCTGAACTACTTTATACTTGAGGCCGAGGAATATGTATGAATATCTTCCTTGTGTGTGGTACCGAAATGTTGTGTAGATGGCCCAGTTCAGAGAAAGTTGATATAAAGAGGACATGGGATGGCCAGTACACTGATTCTTTCAGTTATGTACCTTTCAAGCAGTGTGACACACAAAATAATGAAGAAACATACTGATGACACGACGGAAACAGTAACAATATTCTCAGTCCGGACCTTCATAGAGAAAGTCTACCCTGTAAAAGTTATCAACAGACACATGGAACCAGCAGCACCGGTAGTTCAACTACCAACTGTGGAAAATCAGCCAGTTAATATGAGATTAGACTACAACGGCGAGGGGCTGGCCTAACTGATGACTCGTAGAATAATCAGCATAGTTGAAAAGACTTGCAGTAAGGCACAACTGCGAACCTCGTTCAGATCCAATCCAGTAGTTTATGTACAAGTCAAAGCAACCTTGACCAAATGTTTGACCACATTTTGTGTTTATTCTTTCGCATGCCCTTGAAAAGCAGGTTACATCGGTAGCACATGTTAACACCACCCAATATGGCTGATTAAAGGAGAAGCGAAGTCCATTTCGAGTGCAATTCTGGCGCACCTTGTTGATTCAGGGCACCAAATCTCACCGGAAGTAGCTTTCCAGCCCATTTACCGCTTGCCCAGTCGTCAATCCAGAGGAGTCAAGTTTCGTATTCTGGCCACTGCGGAGGCGATCGGAATTCGGTTGCGCAATCCACAGTTGTGCGCTCAGAAAAAACTGGTCCAGCGACTACATTTATCGCACCCAACCCCCGTTACTGGCTTGACAACTCCGGAGGTCAATTTGGTCTACTAATTGCTGTCCAATCCAAAACCATTCGATGTAATCATGTGACAGATTGCTCTTCAGTTTAACGGCTTGACAACCATGATGATATAAAATGTTATGTAGTTGGCCCGATGACAAATAACCGAAAACAATATATTCGTGTAAATGTGTTCCGTGAAGAGTTAACTCTTTGAATGTCCTACATATCCTTGCGTAAATATACTTTTTAAGATTAAACCTTGTTTTATGATTGTCAAAAAGTGTGCTCGGTACTTGTTTCACATTGTGAATCATGTGATCGCCAAGTTGATAGTATCCCAAAATAATATTCGCATATCGACTTACATAGCTGACATAAGCGAAAGCACTGAAAAGAGTGGCAGACAATTAAAACATCAGTTTGTGTTTAACAAACGAACAAATGTTGTTGACATCAGTCGGAGATTATATTTCTCAGAAATATCTTATCGAATAAAACTTGTATGAAACCATAATTGTAGCACAAACACATAACGAAGAATATGAAAATAGTGACAACTTCAAACATCCTTTCACGGACATTCAAAGAAATTTAAATAATATCACTCGCTTTGCGTTTTGTCTCAACGGATTTACCGAATCCATTGTCCATTAAGTGGGGGATGAGACTGAGGTAGACAACGAAGACCACTCGCGGTGACCTTGAAACGTTGGATATTGCAGTTTGTTCGTAACGTGTTTTCTCTTAATTCATTTATTACAAACATGTCAAACGCGATGTATAAATTGATTGACATTATTCTTATTGAATTTGGATGCAAGCTTCGCCAGCAAGTGCCTGACTAACATTGGTTAGCATTTATCCTTCCTTATGTTCCAAAAAATTAACAACGCAAAACAACGTAAACGAAACGTGAAGTTTTCGCACGACTATCGACAAAAAGTGTACCATCGGCGTTCTATTCCAAATAGTGATTCAAGTAGAGGATTACGAGAAATTGTCTGATGGTTCAACGCGAAGAGTGGTGTACATCAGTGCAGAAATAATGGAGACTGCCTACGGTACACGTACTCCTTGGTGTTAGGCTGACTGATTTTATCTATGGTGAAGACAAGATGTTGCTCTTCTACAACCCCCACGCAACATCGACAATGCTGGACCATATCTCGCATTATGTCACACACCTCGAGATAGGTTTGGGTTTTCGGAGTGAAAAAACAGTGTCGAAAGAATTCAGTGATTATGTTTACTTAAAACCGGGTGGTGACAATGTGGAATTCTCATCAGAGCAGAAAGAAGACATATATTGCGATATGTTAACATTTCATTTAATCATCCCTCTCATCAAACATGTGCATAACCTTTCTTCTGCTGAGTTCACCCAGACGCAGCTGGAGGTTCTCTCACTTGGACTGAAGTTCAAAATACCGCCCAAGAATGTTAACAAGTTGAACACAAGTTCAATTTGAATACATGTATGACCAACTGAAGGAACTGTCGCCGACATCTTTCGACGAGACAGGCTGGCTCCGTGCAAAATTGGTGGATATCTCCAACCAGTTTTGTCGGCGCCCATTCGCCAACAGTGCTGTCTAAAGCAAGAACACTATCGGGCCATGAAGGAACTAAGAGACATGAAACATCTGGTATTCCTTAAACCGGATAAAGGCTCTGGTGTTGTCGTCATGACCAAGGACGAGTACTTAAGGAAAATGAACACCATTTTGGAAGACCACAGAAAGTTCAAATTGGACCAGACAGCAGAAAACAACATATTGTTGGAAAAGCAAGTTGCAAGGCAACTTCAGATACTGTTGTTACATGGACACATATCTGAAGCTCAATATAGACAGCTGAAACCAGTTGGCACGGAAACACCCCGATTGAGAGGTGCTCCAAAAGTACACAAGGATGGTACACCTCTACGCCCGATCTTGTGCATGAACAATTCTGCATACCATAAAGTTGCTCGTTGGCTAGTGGACATTCTGGATCCCATCCGTAAAGTTTTATCCCCACATTGCTTGAAGGACTCTTTCGAATTAGCTGAAATCTTAGAAAACACTTCGGTGAGTACCCAAGTAATGTATTCCATGGATGTTGATTCTCTTTTTACAAATGTTCCCCTTCGTGAGACAGTTGATTTTTTATGTGACTTTATCTCGAGTCAGAACTGTGATATAGGTGTTCCACTTGAATACCTCAAAGATCTTATTTTGTTATGTACAGAAAACATTCGTTTCGATTTTGAGGGACTTGCTTACAAACAGATAGACGGTGTTGCTATGGGTAGTCCGTTAGGTCCAACACTAGCGGACGTCTTCTTAGGAATGATTGAGCGGCAAGTCCCGGATTATATAGCCGAATCGTTATTGTACAAACGATACGTTGATGATATTTTAATTTTTACTGATGTTACTCATTTTGACCTGTTTTTCAACTTTCTTAATAATATTCATCCCAACCTATCTTTATCTCACGAAGTTGAAACGAACAACAGTTTACCTTTTTTGGATGTACTCATTACTAGACGTGCGGATGGCACGTTACAGCGCTCAGTTCACCGCAAAGCGACATGGGGTGGTCAATATCTTCAGTTTTCCAGCTTTGCTCCTATTGCATACAAACGGGGTTTGGTTAAGACACTGTTTCATAGAGCCAGGCGTATTTGCACCCCGGATACTCTGCAGACAGAACAGGAGTTGCTGAGACAAACTTTACTAGCAATGGATACCCCGACAAATTCATTGAGGCACATAATACGGTGAAGAAGAGCACTGAGCCCATACTGACGGCTCAAAAGAAGGATGTTTTCCTATTCTTGCCATTCAAAGGTGACCATCTAGCCAACGACATAAAACACAAATTAAAGTCTGCTCTGGCTCGAACGTATGCGGCTGCGCAGTTGCGCTTATTTCAAACCACCAGAGGACCAGTTCTCCGCAATCGCGAAAGTAGTTTGTCAAACTGTTCTGTCTCCCATATTGTGTACCAGTTCACTTGCAGTTGCGGTGACGTTTACATAGGCAGAACAGATCGACAACTATCACAACGAGTCGCCGAACACATCCCGAAGTGGTTGAAACAACAGATGATGAACCAGCCTCAACTTGGTGCATTGACGGCTCGAAATCCAACGTCATCGATTGCTAAACACATCATGACAACAGGTCACCAAGTTGACCCATTAAACTCATTCAAAATATTGTTGCGTAATCGAAACCCCAAGTTATTAGCTTTTTGCGAAGCGATGCTCATTCGAACTTACCAACCGACGTTATGTGCACAAAAGTGGTTGAGGCAACCTATCGGGTTGCCATGGTCGTGATTACATAATAATTGATGTGCTTGTAGATGTGTCTAGTCCCTGTTTGTCCCTATCTATATGATGTATATAACTAGCATGTTTTACGTTTGCGACTGATGAGAGTAAATGAAATGTTAACATATCGCAATATATGTCTTCTTTCTGCTCTGATGAAGTGGTTAAAGGGAACTCAGTGTTTCAAATGTGGAAGTTGCCAACAGATATAGTTAAGTAAGAAGTTGCATTAGAAGCGGTGAGACGCAGACCATGAAACAGAGGCTCGCAGTTTCTAGGGTAGGACAATCTTCAACAATTTAAATCAAATCTAGTGACAAAGAGGCATCCTTTGGAAGCCTAAGGTTAACTCGTATAAAGCGAATGTGAGACCCATGTTACCCAATGATTACGAAAGATCAATGCTCAAAGCAAAGAGCGTGAACCACGGGCACAGTTTAGACAGTCACCGTCTGCCTCCAATCGCAATCTTTGGGCGATCTCAACGGATAGGCAACAATGAGGTTCGGAAGGCGATACTTAGTAGCAACGGTCATACAATCTTTAAGAATGCATTGACTTAAACTATTGGGCTTTATAGACAGGATTTTAACTCTGCTACTGCCGTTGACTAATTGTGGGCGAACTTCTGCAAGTCGGGTTCGTCTCCTCACAACTCCTCACAACTCCCAGAACCGGTGATTGCGGAAGTCACGGAAAATAGCTGGAAACCGATTCCAATGATATGAAGATTGTCGTGTTTTGGCTGAGTTGTTCGTAAACTATGTGAAATCAATGAAGCGGGATTGTGAAATTAGCAGGTAAGCTCTCTTGCTGATGACGCCTCATTTTCAACGATAGCTTAATAACTTGTCCGTAAGATACGAGCACATTAATATTCCACAGTTGAGTAACGGAATACTCCTTCTGTGGTTAAGTCTCGCCATTTTCCCACCTCTTACTCCCCACTTAGAGGGCTTTTTTCTTACTCACCGTTGGGTGACGGTTAGTTATCTGAGTGCACCACCGGCATACTGCTATAAGCGGTGTTTATGTAGATGACCAAACAGAGAAAAAGAAAAAAACGCGAACCTGGAGGTGATTTTTAGAAAATGCACTTCAGACCGATGAGAACATTTGAGTCAAAGGAGTGACAAATACTTTTACTTAAATGATGCTTGCTAAACGTTCAATTTGCTTATCACCAACACATTGAATAGGATAAATCATGATCGCTTCTTCCGGAAAAGATGTACCTAATCATAGTCTGACAGAAAGAACATCCGGCAACGGCTGCGGAACAACACCGATACATGGGCTGGAGAAACCACATATAACCCTAACAGATTAATTGATGCGTAGCCTCTGGTTTCCCGTCGAAAAGCTACTGGATGCAAAGACCAGTATTACGTGACACCAAGACCACTTAGGCTACGTTAATAGTCAATGCCATGTAGTTTAAAATAACTAGCAATGATTATACGTGGTTTCCTAAAGATTTATTCATGGACACCGTTGTGGTGTATCCATTTGATGACCAACAACAAACAACACCGTGTTAACTGAACATAGCATGTTTTCAGATAAAACGAAAAATTAACGAAATTTTCAACTTTCTCAACTTTATTTGATTTGACAAATAGCTGTTGAGGTAACTGAAATTGCGAAATCCTTCCATTTTTTAATATTTCTTCTCACCATGGTGTAACGAAGACTTTAGAGGCACCAGATCGAGCCTTCCAATAACGCGCGGCATGATTAATTCACACACTGCATTCAACAAGTTCACCGGAGTGACGAAAATATAGGAGGTCACTAAAGCCTCAGTATCGATTAACACGTGATTATTTGGAAAACTGAGTTCCGGAATGAGAGGCAATAGAAGGGTAGAGAAAACGACTAATTGATTTGCCTGCGTCGTCCATAAACGGTGCTTGGAACGGGTTTAACGCGGGTTTTTCATTGTCTTTTATTTGCTATTAAACCAAAGCAAACTTATAACGGGAAGGAGTGATCTAATCTGTATCGTTCTACATCGAACCGCCCGGGGAAATGAACTCAAATTATCAGGAAGTGTACACTATTCTAGTAAAAACGAATACGGATGACTGAACTAACAAAATGATAACGACAGAAAGTGTCACCTGTTTTTAACTCTGCGGATTGGGTTATTTAACTGCATACGGATGAGGATGGAGAAACAACAAGCTCATTGCTAAGAACCGGATAGGAAAGCGATGTCTACAATACAGGACAGGCAATTTATTATGCTCATATCAGTAATGGTTTAGCATACATAACATTTTTTGAAGAAGATACCTGCTTACGAACAAAGGAGAGACTAATAGTGAAAATTTAATAAGACGATTGCTCCGTGAATCTCAAAAAACGTGTGCAGTTTGGACTGATACTTAGGTGCGAAATAGTAGTTGTTCATCGATACTCATTAAACTACCGCGGACTGGTATTATTGTTGTTACTAACATTATTCTTATTCTCATTATTACTATTATTAATAAAACCGATTGCACGCCGAGTGCAAGATCAGGACTACGAAGCAGATTAAGTGAACAAAGAAAATACGTTGACGGACAAGTTTAGAAAAAGACACACAGATATAGCAAAAGAAGTAACTATTTCTCAATCATACACTGCGTACGATTTTAAATTTTTTGTGGTGTTTGTTATTTAGTTTTATTTTGAAAAAAAGAAGGACTGAGGAGTATCAGAACGAGAATTATGAGAATATTCCCCGTAGTATGCTACCATACCATTTAGCATCTCTAGACAACTGAGCACTCAGCACCCTATAGGACTCAGCATGTAAGTCGGATAGAGTTGAAGGAGGTCAAATTTTATGCCGATTTCTATATACTCCTGTACAAAATCAACGATGTCTATCATAGTGTTTTTTCCAATCACATATGAATATAGGAAATAATGTGCGATGTGGTAACTACAGGGTGAGAATGTGTAAAACGTGTTCGAACCAGTGTAACCATTGAAGCAGAATTAGATCGCGCAATCAAGGACTATTTCTTTTCACATACGTCGCTATACTATATTGTTGCTCAAATGGAGCTTCTATCATGCAAGGATTGTGCATTACAGACAAACACAGTTTTAAAAACTTTACAAATCTTTACAATGGAATGGCAGTAGTGTGTGCACAACCGATTTGAGTTCCTTAACGTTTGAAGAGAAAGGGTGTTGTACATGTATCCAAGATTAGTAAATGCAGCCCAAGTTTTGGTGATACTCAGAACATCAACATACAGTGTACTTTATCATCACATAATAGTATAAGAAACTGAGCAGAAATCAAAAGTAAATCAAACAAACAAATAACTCAAAATGAATGTCAAACAATCTTTTGATATGCATAGCATAGGGTACGGAGAATAGAGCGAACACGTTAACAGTGAGTGGCAGTCGATCGGTATATGATTGGAAAAAAACACACGCTTGTGTGCGGGTTGGGATGATGCGAGAACGTCAGGATTCAGACTAAGGGAGCGATTAGCACTCTAAGGTAAATATCTTTGCAACAACTCAAGTCACAAAACAAACACCTGGATGGCAATGGACAAGAGTAAATTCCATGTTGCTACAGAATAGCACCAGATTACAAACCTAAGAAAGCGAGATACATTAATTCACTGGTCCATCAATGGTATCTTGACACCAGTGTGCAAAAAGTCGCGCCTCTGATGATGAACTTTCAAACTAACTGTGTTAACTCGAATGTTATGTCGTCCCTCGTATACACTAGCTAATGGACTAATCATAGCAGCACGTCCATGGACAATTACCAAACGGAAGTCAATGGACAACGCCGAAATAGAGGACACTGAAAGTGAATCAAATAGGATTGAGTGTATGTATTTCACAAACCAAAACCATATTGTAAGTGTTATACAGAACGATTACCGACTGAATTTGTCTAAATCGCACTCGGACTCCACAGAGTTATCTATCCAAGCGTGAAAGCTAATAGGCTCTCCCCCTCCCCGCGAAGCACAGATCCTGTGCAAACGAACAACCAAGCACAGGCAAACACTCCAAGTCATCATTTCCATTCAAGTGCATAGGCATTAAAGAGGTAGAAACTCGTCCAACTGACAAGTTAGATGGTGTCACACTACCCGGTTGATCTTAGCTATGCGTAAGTATGGTATATTCGCCAGTGACGTTAAGCAATAACGTACAACACTTTTTAAACTGCTTCCACACACCGTCTACACCTTTAGAATAAACCAAAGTTCACAGTTAAAAGAATGTGTAACCGCTCTTTGAGGGGAGAATACTCAACCGTACGCTACTAGTCTAAACTTTACCAGTACAAAGAAAGGAATATGTTTGAAAATCTTGCGATTCTGTTCTGAACAAACTCAGGGTTTTGAACAAACGCTTTGTTTCTTCGGCGGTCGGGATTGTCTCAGAGAAAGATAAGAGGATTGAACGTCTAAGAAGTCCTGAAAAAACGCCTGAAAGTCTTCTTGTAGCGTACTTTGCTCCGTGTGGTAGAACAGCAAACTACTGTAGGATAAAATGTATATATACAAATGCAAGAACTGAGTGCTTATCAAGACATGTTAACTTACTGTCTGTTGTCTTATTGAGTAGCATGAAAATGCGTGTTGGACCTTTGGTCTCACAGCATTACTGATCACATGGTCGTTGCTTGTTGGCTGACACGTTCATTATTATTCATAGTCAGTAATGCCTTTCCTATCATTTTTAGTAAAGACTCAACTAAAAACTTTCATCAATTAAGGGAGTCACAATTCTAGGGTATTGGTAAATGGTTGCCATAATTTTGGAACGCCCACTTTTGATATAGCGGTGAGAAAAACAAGCGTAGTAAACTCAAGACAAAAAAGATTTTTAGATACTCTTATCAATAACGGTTTGAAACAGTAATGAACAAAAAATCAACTTTAGAGTAGCGGTTGCATAGCTGTCGAAATTATCCGGTCTGTGGTCCCCAAAAAAGACTATGCCCATCAGCTCACCGGTTAAGGGCAACTGGTCCGTCAGTGAAACTGTCCGGGCTCTCTATCATAGCACAAAATATCGTCGATGCTTGGCAATACCCGCAAGTGCGAACAACTCCGTTCGCACATTAAGTACACAAAAACGCGTCGAAAGTCTTCGGCATCTGGTCTCATCTAACTCGGACTCTGCCACTGAGATACATTCACGTGACAAATAGTGTTAAAC
Source organism: Paragonimus kellicotti (assembly GCA_014220965.1). Classification (NCBI taxonomy): domain Eukaryota; kingdom Metazoa; phylum Platyhelminthes; class Trematoda; order Plagiorchiida; family Troglotrematidae; genus Paragonimus; species Paragonimus kellicotti. Next base: position 20,376 of record LOND01028951.1, read on the forward strand.
ACCGTTATGTATTTTGAATCGATATCGACTCATCTGTTCATCCGACAGATTGATACCGATCTGGCTGATTAGCTAAATGGTTGACAATCCGTTACGACTTATTTATTCCCGTTTGAAGTGCTGATATACGTATGACAACGCATGCCTAATTTTATGTTTATACTTTTCCCACTAGAGCATATTGACATTGTGGACAATCATGACCCCTTTGTGCAGTTTAGGTTGGGTTGCTGGAATGGATTGAATACATAGGGCTTGGTGAACTCCAGGATTTAATGAAAGTGTTCGTTTATGAGCTTCACTAAAGTGTTTTCTGTAATCAGCTTTTATGCAAAGCAACAGAACAGCTGTAAAGTGTAGATCCTGAGACATTTACTTAAGAAGTGAGATTATTGATGTTTCGATCCTAAGAATTTTCAAACCAGTTCACTTGTATAAAATATATTTTCTGTGCTGAATTGTTCGTGTTGATTGCAAACAAATGCACTCACTGTTAAATGTCAGTAATCATATTTTCGCCATGAACCTGGAGAATTATTCAATACTTCCATTACCCAGATTGTTAGCGTAGTATATAGGGTATTGTACATATTTTCATATTTCACCTTATTTTTATATATAGTCTACAGCACATGTTCTTGTACAAAGTGAACACCACTTGTTTGAATTGATTCTGCTTAGCAATACACTTTTGGTGCGCGCATCTCGTCTCCTTGGTGCCCCTGTTAGGCGTAGATTGGGGTTGCCTATAGAGAGCTATTCGGCGGCTGCATTTGGTCTGGTCGAACGATTTCATCGTCAGCT
>LOND01028952.1:0-21625 GCA_014220965.1 Paragonimus kellicotti
TGAGAGCCGAAAGGCAATTGCGAACCTCAGTCTCAGTGGGTGGTTCCAAATCTACCGACCAGGGTGCTACATCACAAGTCTGTGGCGGCAACGCAATAGAAGCAGCAGGCCAACTAAATTGACCCTCAAAGTGTTCTGCCCAACGCTCTAACCTTCTGGACTTATTACAGATTAGTGTGCCATCTACCTCGCTGATAGCTTCACTGACCGACGGTCGCCTGGGACCAGTGGCACGGATCAGCTTAAACAGTTTACCGATGTTCCCTGAGGCAAATGCGGTTTCCATTTCCTTAACTTTTTCCACTAACCAAGCCTCACGATCAGCCTTTAGACTACGTTTCAGTTTCCTACGGATATCTCTTCTAGACTTGTTATGTGAACTACCAGGAGGAACCTTCCGTCTGGCTTCTAACAACTCCAGGGATTTCTCTGAAATCCAATGTTTGTTTACCCCATGTACCCCTGTGCCGCATGCTACACTACCTGCTTTCTGAATGGCCTGTGAGATTTGAGTCCAGCAGCTATTAGGGTCTTCGGAGTGAGTACCACTAAGGCAGCTTTCTAAGCTGGTTTGGTAATTATGCCTAACCGATGGTAAAGCCAGTTTCTCAACAGCTAACCGTTGCTGTCGGTGGGGTCGTTGCCCAGAAAAAGTAAGAACAAAACGGCAACGTACCAACGCATGATCTGAATCCAAGCATGTGCTCCAATAAGAACGACAGTCTTGAATGGAACCCGCCACCTATAACTAACGGCTATGTGGTCTATCTGAGACCAGGCCTGATTCGGAGAAGGCGGGCGCCAAGTATAGCATTGACGTGCACGATGCCTAAAACCAGTACTGGCTAAAAATAGATTATGCTCACAGCTGCAACAATCGCCCACCATTATCTGATCGATGTGATGCTATCCCAAACCTACCACCTAAACGAGATTCGGCTTCACCAAGGCGACCGACCTGGGCATTCATATCTCCGGCCAAAACGACTATATCAGAGCCACGTGTCGACCGAAGGAGAGTGGCCAGATCCGAGTAAAATGCGTCCTTGACGCCGATGTCACTACAGTCAGTAGGAGCATAAGCAGACAAATGAATAAATTTCTGAAAGTCTTTGCGTCTAGAGCTGGTTTTAACAGAACCTGCCAAGCGGACGGCACAGTCTACTGTTAACAGGAATCCAATCTACTAATGCGGCTGCGGCCGTCGTGCTGAGAACTATACCTACCCCAGCCTGACCTGTAACAGCGGCTGTGGAGTCACCCGAAGTGTATAACCAGTATCGGTAGACAATGCAGGTGCTGTTAGTTTCATACGTTGACTACTGTGTCTGATGGATTCTAGTCTCCGATATACAGCAGACATCAACGTGCAACGAGTCTAGCGTTCGTGCTAGAGCCGCTTGCTGACCTATCTGTTTTAGCGTGCGAACGTTGAAGGCACCTATATTAATTCGCGTTCTAGGTCTAAGCAAGGGACGAGGGAGGCCTGAAGCTGAAAGGCAAGAGACGGAACTTACCGGCTCAGTGTTACTACAGTTAGCTACATCTGTTGTGGGACCTGTAGAGTAATTATCAGAAATGGAGGTCGGGAGGGGCCTGAGAGCTAAATTTGATAGGACAGTGGGGGAGGGGTCAGCAGTAGCATGTTTTCGCCTATCCACCCTGCTGTATGCAGCAGATAGGGCGACCCGGTTTATACTGCGAGACGGCCGATGCAGTATGGATTTATTGTTGTTGTGAATATTCATGAAATATATACATGGGGCTATATATATATATATATATATATATTAATTATTTATTATTAATATAAAAGTAGGGAAAATGTCAGACAGAGAAGGAACAAGCATTTGAGGAGGAAATGCCGCATTGCAAGGCTCTCTCTAGCACGGATACTCGAGTGTTGTCATCGTGGCTTTAATCAGCAAATCAGAGCATTTTACTCAAGAAAGCCTGAAGCTCGATGTCGTCATGTCATACACTGGCTAACAGATTATTATTTTCACACAGCATATGCAAAAGGAGAACGAGAAGGATTGGAACTCGTTTCAGCCTGTGAAATAGGTCCGTTACAAACATAACGAGTGAACTTCCAGTTCGGATCCTACACGTGGCGAGTATACTTTACCAGCCAAAAAAGTGTCATAAGAGTGCATTACGTACAGACGCCAGGAAAAGACTGAGGCGAACCTTACACACATTCTGGGTTAAAAATGTATGTAGTATTTTCAACGCATTACCACGCAGATTGGACACACATTAGGGTAAAAAAACATCGTTCAACCGCAGCTTGCCGGATGCGAACGGTGCCCGGTTCTTGCTCACACCTCGCCAAATTACTGTTTGACATCCATTTTTCACGTAACCTACAAATCTTACAAGATCAGGTGGTGAAGTACGTTAAACCGTGGAATTAATTGAACTGCCGTATAAGACAGCGCCAGCTGGTTTGGAAAATAGCAGATTGGATCAACCAGTAATGTTGGACGCACAATTCTAAGAGTAAACCATCATGCAGTAAGTTTTTTATGATGAAGTCAGTGGCAATTTGATCAAGAAATCTTAGCTCAGCTGATTCAATTGACAGAGTAGTAATCCACACATAAAATGAATCAACACTTTGCAATGTGATAAAGATCATACCTTAATTGACTTGTTCAACCTCCTGAGGTGGAAGCATGATCCACCATCTCGTCTTCTCATTTCAATCAACAACAAAATGTTTGTGTCCCAAACAGTCCATACGCCAAGTATAATGGAATTGTCGAAATTAGGCTAACTAATGAAGATCACAGGCACGACTGAGTGACTAATGAGGAGTGAATGGACAAGAAAAGTGACACAAACAATAGCAAACAATAATACATTGATTTGTCCACTATGAGTGCAGCAATTATGCACGAAGGCAATGGATTTTGCATGCATAACTGAACTTCATGTGTTCAGTACTACGGAGTAATTTTTTCAATTTTTTGACCTCAATGAGTAAAAGCTTATGGTTAGAAATCTCACAAGGCGAGTCCCGCGTTGATAACTTCACGGCAACCATAGATAAAGGAAATTACAATTAAAACAAACGGCAGGAATATATAGGGCCTATTGAATAGTTAAGATGAGCAGGGCTGCTGTTACCTATCCGTGCAAGTAAAGCGGCCTCAGCATACGGGTCAAACTGTGTGTACCAGCCTGGAAAGCCATCAATGTGCTCCAAGTCTGAGTTACGTCACACAGGGTCAAGGTCACCGGAAAGCCCCAAAATACGAACCAGAGATAAGTGAGAGGTCGTAATCGATCGGACTGTGTTGATCAACCGCAGACCAAGCCACCGACATGTGCAACTTAGACCCATGCAAAACTATGCGGTATGGATTACGCAAAGGATAACGAAGGAGAGCACACGCTTCAATTAATCTGTTTTGTCAAGAAGTTTGTTCTGCCGCGCTAGTTTCAGCTGCTTATAAAAACAATGGGCGGATGAGCGGTTGAAAGGATAGCCAACATAAAATGTAGGCAACTTACGACGAGAAACAAGTTCGTCTCTCAAGCTGAAACATTCGTGCCCAGTCTAGCCCCTGGATAGGAAATTAGGAATGAAGGCAAGTAAGTGAACTGGATGGAATGAAACATGTTGCCTGTAAATTAGGAGGATCAACGGACTGGAACGGTGAAGGAAGCTAAGCGGCTCGACTGTTTCTCTGTTAGATGAAGACATTGTTGGAAGATCGAAGTTAAGCACAAGAACTAATACAGACAGACAGACAGACCTCTCCGTCATTGTTTTTTTGTACACCTCAAAGTAGTATGGCAACCGGGCATCAATATCAACCACGGATGCAACGCAATCGCCGACGAATGATGACGCGTTACCCACTTGTCTTTAAGGATGATATAATAGGGCTATTGAACAGCGTCACATGTTCGGACGATTGCGCCTACAACGGAGTGGTAACTCAGAAGCCAGTTAACATTACCAATGAAGAAAGAACATCAAGAGAAGTCGAGCATCATAGAAATGCAGAAGAGGATAATCGACTTTTCAAAGCCAAGTTAATGTCACGCAGAAGTCATAGGAAACGGGGGCTAACAGACATCAGTAAAGCTTTACTATTCAGCTACCAATCCTAGTAGACAGTTCACCGGAGCTTATAAACACATACGTTCAACCTTGAGCTGTACTCAAGGATCAGATGACTCGGCCAGTCGCTGATCCTGATGATAGATGAAATAACAAGTACATACGTACCAAAGAGTAAACGAGAAAACAAAACAATCGAAGTTCATATAGAAAAATCGACAGCCTTAGAATATTACGTTCACCATTAATAATAACACACCGTCATGCATGAGAGAATACCCAACCACCTCAACAGACGGGCACGGACTCCTGAAGCTGTTCAGCGAGACTCTAAACATTCATAACCCGTAGCCATGCCATCGTCTGTTCATCTTGAGACTTTTTCCAACCGTAAGCAGTCGCAGCGAGCAAACCGCAGTGCGACATCCTCAGTAGCTCGGTTATCGGTCGCGAAACTGCGCGTGGGTGGATACGTTTCGGCGGAGAACGGCGTTCCCCGCATAATCATCATCATCATCATCATCATCACAACAGCCTTGAATTTGACGAGAAAATAGTGTGGCTTGAGCCGCCCGTATAATCAGCCCACTTGATACGTGTCAACAAGAGACACATTGGTGGGGGATACCGAGAACTTATACGAATAGTCCAGGTGGGTGGACCAAATATCCGACCAGCCGACCATGATTGGGCACACGCTCATTGTACACCTTCTGCAGGAATGAAACAAGCCATTAACGTCCTATCAGAGATGGTGAACGCAGATAAACGCTCCTGTTGGTCGTGGGACATGACCGAAAATTCAAGTGAGGCGACGAAGTCGATATCTTCGGTCTGTTGAGGTCAGCTTGCACAATCCACAGGACACATTACAGACTATGACAATATGACGAGCAGAACCCAAGTCTGTAGTCGACCACTGGAGAGTAGTTTCACAACCGCGAAGGTTTAGTAGAATGCCAACAACAAATTTGAAACGAAAAGAGAAAAGACGGAAGGAACCCGTCAAGCATTCTGTATGCAGGAGTCCCTCTGTAAAAGACCACAGCGGTAAATGCGACAAGGATTGAGCTTATTCCTCAATGACTGGGGTATATGGTATGGCGGCCACTCCTGAAGGTGTGGATTATTGTGACAACCGCACGAAAGAGCGAACTCATTCAGTAGGCATACACGTCGCCCGTTCTACAGTATTATGAAACCTGACTCACATCAAACAAATCGTGTTTAATCACTTTTTATATCGCAGTCGTTTTCGGCGACGGATAGCCCGAAATCGGAATGCAGCAGTTAAAACTTTTGTCGCTAGATAACACGAATTTCAAAACATCAACATCACTATTTCCCGACATAAACAGTTCGACTACGCACTGAGTAGTGAACGATTTATTGTGACGTTTCAAATCCACACTAGGATCCGTTATCAAACATATATATATATATATATATATATATATATATATATATATATATATATATATATATATACTGACACATTCCGCGATCAGTCGATCGACAGTCAGGGATAAAAACTCACTAACGATGAAGTTTACTTTCGCTGTGCGTCCTATCTACAGAACTGGTACAGTGACAACGACAGAAATGGCCACGCAAACGGTGGAGTGTATGAATCCAAGTCGGCTGAACTACTACCGTACAGCTTCCAGAAGCCTCACATTAACCAACTCGTAAGTGACACAGAATGTCGTATGACAGTAAACATACGGCACAAAATCAAAAAATTAGGAGACAAGCCCAATGGTCCATATTGTCTTTTACATAAGGTGACATCGAAAGTATTCAGCGGGCCAGTGACTGCAGGTCGCAAGCTTCATCCGTTCTCTCGACAACGTGCCTACAGTTCCGTACATGTTGTATTGCGAACTATCCGCTGAGCAACGGGAAGAAAACTGACCCACGCTGGACCAAATAAAGTCATGTGTAAAATGTACATACAAACGTATACACCAAACCGATATATATATATATATCGTCGTAGATAACAGCATATCTTATGGACTATTTCCACTCGCCAGTTGGTTCACGGCACATAGAGTTTTAAAGTTTCAATAATGTCGACTTTAAGATCACATCAACATCTACCGCAGGATCGCCAATAATGTCATAATTCAACATGCTACATCCATCGTCTACAACTGAACGAATTGTCTCGTACCCGTTGAAATGGTCCTGATGCTCATAAGGTAACTTAGGCGTCACCACCAAGAACAAGAAAATGAATCCAATCCTTAACAAAGTTTGAGCTAAACTCATATCTCATACTTTCCCGAATGGAGAGTAGGATGGCCCACTGAAAATTATATATGTTGTGAAATACGCCAGATAACGCACCAAACCTCATAATAAACGCGGAAGTCAGTGCATAACATTTGCAGTGATACCCGAAGTGTGTTCCGTCATGAGAACAACACTTGCCAAAAGTTCACCGAAGTGCATTGACACCTAACAAGGTGTCCTATTTTCTGAAAAAACGGATTAGTTGAAAGTACAGTGAATTGCCATGAAACAAGAAACGTCATCATTTGTGGGAAGTTCAGTGGTATCGGCTTTCAGTCGAACTTTACCTCAACATTTACGAACTAACTAACGAGTAATGATGAGGTCAGAAGGCACACAGTTAGAAACATAAACAAGCGGGTTTAATCGCCCAATGATTAAAGATGTATACACTAAGGTGGTTGGATCACGTCAGCGAGGTCAACTAATCGTACACTACATCAAGTACTCTGTGTATACCGTAGCCCGGCGACGAGGGGAACGAAGCAAGCTGCGTAGATCCACCTGGCAGGAGATCCCAGAATTAACAGTCAGCGACTGAAGACGTTAGAAAAAATGTTGGCTAACCTGGGCTTAACGATGTGAATGTTGCCGCTAATCGACTGGAGTTGTAGATTAAGTAAAGCGGAAACGAAGGCTACGAGTAATCGTAGATGTGAGACAATATCTTTTTGCAAGAACATAGCCACTCTGATACCGAGAGTTTCAAGTTAGGCATTTGGGGGTTTTACGAATGTAGTTCTATCCCTTATCCCTTTAATGACAGACCAGTTTTCCTGTCTGCATACGACGTAATACACAACTTCATATGTGAGCTGAACACTGTCAGGTCACCCATTCAACACATGTGCAGCCATTGTAGTAGAATCAGCAACCGTGAGACTAGTAATCAGGTGTTGTTGAGATTGTGCTACCAAAAGATCAATTAAACGAATGTCAGTCGGTAATTTATTGTCGTTGATGAAAATCGATGATCCAAAAAAACAAGCAGTGTATCTTAGTTAGTTGGATGACTCTGAAACACGCGTGAACAACCCGTTAGCCGCCGAACAGCCAAAGAGCTATTAAAAAAATGAGATGTCTCAGTGGGCAGAAAAACAGATTACGGGACTATGGTTGACGAAACGAGACGGAATAGCGGACGTCGCCTGAGCAGAAAGCGAAAAAACATGACAACCAATCTGCATTTCCGTAAAACTGCACAATGACTTACCGAAAGGGTGTGCGCATACTTGGATTTGCAGGTTCACAGGCGACAATGTGCTGAAACAGCCACTGGTGCGATGTCCGTTAGTTCTTCCCGGAAAAGTCGACAGTTCGCTTGCGTGTGTGTGTGTGTGTGTGTATGTGTGCGTAACAGAAGTGATGTAGAAGTTAATACTGATGGTGTTCTTCGACTTCAGCTGATTCCACCAACCGGGTCAACCACATATCGCTTATAATAAGGTCATGCAACAGGGTTCAACAATGATCGTTACTGAAAGCCTGATTGCTGCGGGTTATTCTTAAAAAACAATTATGATAAAAGAAAGGGCGGTGTGGCAAAATAGACAGAGCAAAGAGGAAAACACTAAAGGAATAACAAAAATGGTTGTGAATCAGTTATTGGCTTTTAGAGCAGATCTGTATGACAGGAAAAAGACGGAGAGAAGTAGCGAAACCTGAATAGTTGCATAGCGAAATAGGCATCCGTAAAAAGTGAGCGGTAATATAAAAACTGCCGCAGAGTTCAAGCATAGATAATAAACAAATGAAAACTAGAGAAAAAGCAAACTAACGTTAAATGTAGGCAAAAGGCGCGCAACCACAAATCCATTCGGCCAAACCACGGATCACCGAACGTCACTCAAAAACTGACTTGACGAGAATTAGGTTAGACAAAAGTTACAGTTGCAACCGCTCTTGATATGATAAAATTGCGTTCCGAGTGCAATACGTCGGCACCATACACAACGATGTGTAGGTAGCCAAAACACAAGATAAGGATTCACTATGAAGTTAATCAAGGAACCGCCTCGAACAGATCTGTGTGCACTTATCGGAAGCGTATGAGGATTAACAAATCAGACTGGCAAACGTTTGATCATACATAGAGCATCTCAAGTGCGTTGGTGCCCATCTTCGTCGATAGGGAACAATCAGAGGAATGAGCTAAAGCGTGAGATGGAACCTATTTGAAGACACCATAGAACCGAAACTGCACACACGACAAACTTAGCCCTTCTGAATAAGACATTACACTGAAGAAAATCTATGCAATATGGATGTATCGGCAGGGGAAATCAGTCTCCTATCACAGACGCACAAGGAGCGTCTCATCAGGTTGTCTAGCTTGAATTTGAACTAAAAGTTAACAATACCGAGTGCACACTAAAGAAAATTGATGTTCTCAACATCACAAAATCCCCACTAGCGCATGGCCCAAAATAGAGCGGGAAAACAAGCAGTAGTCCAAGTCTAAACGCGATAGCCCTAAACACATAAATACTTGGCTTCCAGTCTATACGGACCGTACCGTGGCCCGATTTTCCAAAACAGAAACGCGGGAAATTCGGGGAGAAAACTTTCGGTGGGCAGATAGGCATGCCGGTAATCATCTGGTGACAGGAAAAACTGAAATGTCCGCAGCGTTATTAGCCAACGTGCTGAGAGATCAAGAGTCCAGTGCAGTAAGCTGGACCTATCGACAGTACTCAAGAGAGCAGACACGAGCATAATGACGCTTGACCGCTTCCAGGTTTACTTCCATAATACCCATTCAACAGATACACGGAAAAACATGGTTCAACCTTCAACAAGTTGAGTGCACATTGCCTATCCACAGTTGTCGAACTATGAACTCGCAAATGGTCGTGTTGTTAACGTGATCACACACCAGACGCGGCAGTCGTATATGGTCAAACCTAACAAGTTTCTAATGCCTTCGTTAGGAGAAGTCAAAGTTTCCTGTTGTCCACTTTATTAACATAAACGATTAAATCTGAGAACGGAGATCGTGCTAATCGGAAGCATGTCGTGCAACTGCGTACCAAACCGTGATTATTACTGAACATATATGCAACTTAAGAAGTTCAGTCATCCAACATACAAGCGGCGTCCAGGAGTCAAAAACGCCGTCTCACTTGTCGAGTGGTCCGACAGAATCAGGAGTGATTATCAATACCCCATCACGTACAAAACGGTAGCAGAACTTAATCATTTGACAGAGGTCGGGTATTGCCTAGTCGACATGAAATCACAACCTGCGTGGGCATGTTTGTACAAACCTATTGTCACGAAATGCAAAACGGACGACATCACTTGCATACATGAAAGACAAGGACATCTGTCGATGTTTTTCCGATAGTATGCGACTGAAGCAGTGCAACGTCAAATCGCCACCAGCGGGTAGATTTCAGAAGAAGTCATGAAATCCAAATGTGACACAAATGATTCATTTTGAATTGGACCGGTGTACGGTCGTAAGGCGTGTGAAGTTCCAAAGAATGAACAGAAACACGGCACGAGCAGATAAAGAGAGAGGAAGGACAGTACACAAACAGACGAGCACACGCACACACAAACAGCGATATTCCCACGTTGGGTAACGAAAAACGATACGACACAAGGGTTGAAATCACCGTGTGTGTACGCACAACTGCGACGTAGTTTATGAAACAGCAATAGATAAAGCACATGTTCAAGTAATGGAAAAGGGGATATCATTGCAACCACCACTGGACTTGTAGGAAAATTGTGGACTTGTGGAAAATTCATAAGCATGTCAGGAAGACAAACACCACATACAGCGTGTAGCGCATGTTACATGCGACCGGACTGGTCGATGCGGTCAAAATTACTGAATCAAGTATCTGACAAAAAAGAAGGGAATGGAATAATCTCACAGACAAAAAACACATTAGAAAGACATGAACGCTTCCAGCTTTATCCAGCACATGAAAAGAAGGATGAATACGTGTCAGATGATCTGCACACACAGAAAAACATGTGGACAGGGAACCAATGTTCCCATTAAAGAACAGGGAATAAAGGCAAACCGTGAGTAGCTGGATATGACCAAGAAAGACTGCACAAATGGTAGAGTATAGCCACGTAGATGGGCAACCGTTAAGGAGGAAATAAAGATGTCTCAAAACCATTAGAAACTGCGTGCAGATCACACGGGAAGCTAACGAAAAAAGATAGAGCGAGAGAGTGAGAGAAGGAAAGAGCCCTTTACCTTGAGGTCAAAAATAGACGTCACCGGATAAATAATAAAGCATTCGGGGAGAGAAAAATAGACACTGGTAGGTAATGAGACACCATTAGAATGCCATGGAATTAAGTCGGAGATAGGCGAACAAACACATTCAACTGGCCGACGGTATGGCGAATCAGCCTTAGCAATTTTCGAACGAGACTGGCAAGTGACAGGCACGAACACATACAATACCAGTTTTGGAAAGCCCGAATGGTCATGTACACCACAAACGTGTGACTCGCAGTGAAACGATTAGGAATGAGGATCCCCCGCCACCGCAAACGCTTTCAGCCACCGAATGAAAACGGAAGCTTGGCAATGGAATGATGGCCGGTGTGGCATGTGCAGAGAAATTCATACAATAATCATAAAAGGGCTATGATTTTTATCAATAATTGGGACAACTCAGCTTGGAGGACCAGAACACACATGACTGATCGACAGCGAACACGAACTGGTGTCACACGATACCTGAACAGAGACTTTGCTAGCAGTATGCTAGTCATTTGATGAATATGCCCACATAATATAACGTGGAAGTTGAATCAGTAATTTCGATTGTGAAAGAGTCATCTTATTAATCACAAGGATGAACTGAGCTCAAAGGATAATGATTCTCTGAGTGTCCATGCTGACGACTGCATCAGTTTATTTTAGTGAACTAAATATAAACAGACGATCGATTGTGCGAAAGGATCAGCTGGAAATAGAAAATAGGCGATGATTGATCGGGAAAACACCGATGGAACAGACTATACAATCGCTGCACGGCTTGAAAGTTTCTTGGGATGATAATCGAAGTCTACAGCATTTGGGTCAACACGTCCGATACGAGTGGAACTGGATTCGGAACCATGGGCGTCAACAGACCTTTTCCCAGAAAAATGTTCCGCTGTACCACCGACTTTCCTGTAATGGCCGATCGGCCCATTAGTCTGTTTAACTGAGGTCTTCGTGGAATGCAACGTCGCATGTGACCGAGTTGAGTCTTTTGACGAATGCCGTGGACCTGACTGATTAGTACTGGTCTGATGCTGATTTGTCTCCATAAGGCGGTGTTTCAGTAAGCGCAGCTTGTGTGTGATCAAGGTCAGTTGAGCAAGGTCATCACGATATTTCTGGGTCCGCGTACGCTCCAGCAATTCATCCAACTGCGCCGCCAGTTCAGCTGATGCCGGGCTGTCCAGCATTTCGCGCTTGGCCGCATCCAACAACTGTGCCCGTAATCGATCCACATTTTTCCAAATATCCGGGAAGGAATGAAACATTCGTAAGTAAGTAGGATACGTTGATTCGAATTCGGCACGATAAAGTTCCGCTTGGTCTTGATTGCAAATTTTCGGGTATAGCCTTAATAAGTGAAGAGGAAACACTGGATGAAAATGACTACATTGGAGCCAATAAGTGTCGAAACCACTATCTTGACTGAACTGTTTAATGCAACTGGAGTCCAAAGTGAAGACAGCTAGCACAAACGTACTTAACAGATGCTGATCAACCCTAGGGGCAAATTTCTATCAACCAACTGAGCACATCAGCCCTGTTCCAGAGTAACAAATGGACTCATAAGACCAGGAACTTCCAGTGAGAAGGATTAAAAACGTATAGTTGAATGCCCAAAATGACCTACTAAGCATACGTCTTGTTTTATGAAGATACCATTTTGGGAAGATACATCTAAAGAGGTTTACAAATCGATGTAGGATCACCGTTAAATCAACGTTAACTGGATAGAGCAAGGTGACGGGTTGAAATGAGATTTACAGTAGACGAATCACAATTCGTTTTTCCTATCGAATGACTATCAAACTATTCAAGAATATACTGAATTGTTCGAAAAGATCCAAACTCCAAACTCGGACCATTCATTTAAGCGTGTGAAGTTGTGACATGGCTTTAAAGAAAGGTTTTGAGCTTTGATGCCACAATTTACCCGACGACGTGGAACGCGGTAAGTCGCTGATAGGCAGCTCAAACCTAAATAAAAGTTACTGAGGTAGCCCAGGTTCCAACCCGTGACCGTGTGACTAGCAGCCAAGGTCGCTGGCACCAGGAACTCTATTGCAAACTTATACAAAGAATTCGATTTCATTGTTAATTCGTAGAAGCCTTACTTGCGCACTCAAATGAACCAAACTGCATGTATATACACAGTGGTGAGAAAGTATGGAAAATAGAAAACAGAACTTAGAGTAGCTACGTAAGGAGCAGCCTTCTGGCTGACGCGCAACAGTATTCCTTCCTATCGCACTGAGTCACGAATCACAGGCGAGCTCGGTAGCCCAGCATAGTCTAAGTTTGCTCGACAACGCTTAACACAGCTATATGCTCCAAGGGACTAGAATAATTAACACAAGATAAACCACATTGTGTGTGGAAGTTATATAGTTAGGACAACGAATCACTGCATTCAAGAAACAATCACCTAACAGTAGTCATAGGCCAGCGATCATGGAGAAAGCAAACTACTTGGCGATTACTGACAAAGGTAGTAACAAATCGTTTGTTGCACACGAGAAATAAAACCATGCATATCACATACTAAGAGGAAATACGTGATAAAAAGAAAAAGGGATTGTAACAGACGCTTATAAACTAGGACGGCTCAACTAGACTGAAGAATGAGTGCGGGATACGTACCGCTCAATTTCGGCTAGTTGAGACGAGATTTTCGTGGATTGTGCAGTGTCATAATGGGAGAACGAATCGGATACTCCCGTTGGTTTTGACTTTCTAGCACTAAACTCATGAGCATCTGAAAGAAACAAAACCAATTATAAGATTCCATTACAACGGAAGATGGAGAAGCGATGAAAAGTCTGTCAATGTGAAACAGGACATTAAAAAGTAGTAACATGGAAAAATAGCGCAAATCGGAAGAAATTAGTAGAGTTGCCAGTCACAAAAGAATCGATCAGTTAATTAATACACAGACATGCATACATGCAGCAGAGCTAGGGTAACAGATAATTGCATTCGTCTTCAGAAAAGAGAGTATACAACAAACAATTTCAATATGAAAACCGCACACTTAAGTGAGTGGTGAGCGCAAAGGAAGTGACTTCGCAAAAGAGACGCATAGGTGTAGGCACAAATAGCACTCCGTAAAAAAAGCAAAAAATGTATACGCAATGAACACCGATGTCTACATTATTGACGCACAGGATTCACAACGCATCAGCTAATCACAACACACACACACATACACACACGCTTTGCTGACATTGCCTATCACTGATGAGCACGTCCAACAACACAACGTGGTTCTACATGGGTTGTTGGTGATGCATGGACAGACGTGGTCATCATCGATAGCACTTACGCACATCCATAAGCAGTTTCCGTAGATGCAGATACCGCTGCATTGTGCACGGTTATGATACTTAAATGTGTATAGCATTACAAGTTCCCCAGTCCCAAAGTGTAGCGGCAGCAGCGTGCAAACGTTATCAACAGAAATACACACGAGATAACAGTCGCGATAGTATCCGGCCGGTGTTAGGAGGACCGGAAGCTAAGTCGTCGTAGCCAATGAAGTAAATGTAATAGTTCACCCGATTTAAAGGTAAGTACCCATTTGAAAATAAGCAAGCATCAACGATGTTGGTGTATGCCGAGTCACAGGTTGACACCACGCCACGAGCAATTACGCATCACATGCATAAAAGGTAAGAGCAAAAACTGCAGTGATCAACTCCAAGCGGGATTGAAGTATGTGGTCGTGCACTGCAGGTTCGTTTTTCTAGTTAAGCTACTGCTGACATGAATGACTGTGCATGTGGAAAAGTAATCCAGACGAGGCACTCCATTTCGTTTCGTCCTCTCCTTCTGGTGAAAATGATCGGTTCAAAGGGATTATGGTTCACCACCTGAATGAAAACGTGTTCAAACAACCGCTACTTATATCAAAGTTAGTTGGTAGCCCACGACTGAGCCACACACGACTACACATCACCACGTAGCTTTGTTTCCAGTTCACTTCTGATGCACTTATCAGCTGAGTTCGTACACATGTAATTCGCGTGAATAAAATAAGAAGTGTGAAATATACTAGCTATGATTGGAATCGGATTCTACAGTACTTCCAGCTGATCGATTGATGCAACTCAGCATCAGCAAGAAAACTACTACAATTGCACGTTGCAATCGAAAATAACCTCTAAAGCTTCGAAGACGCTCTGCGCTGAACGATAGGTCGAGGATGAAATCTATTGATAACAATCAATCATATCAAGAGTGCTTACATCGCGATGATAATATCCAACAACACTTGAAAGCAAACCTGTACGTGCTCGGTTTATTACAGTACAGTCACGACATCTCAGCAACATGGTTACCGTGAAGAAAAAAAACTCAACTGTCAATGTTTAATGAGAAGCCAATAAATGGTCATTCATTATCGTGATAAGAACAGGTGGGTCACTATAATGCGTTACCTGATCCGCTTGGCGATAATCCCATCCTTAAGTGGGAGTTGGTGTTTATATACGATAAAGTGGCGGACAGAATAATCGGCAAGTTTACAACAGCAGTCAGAAAACGCACCAGACAAATCGGATCGATGCGGCTCCGGAACGGAATAATTATCACTGTCCATATCACACAGCGCGGGCCCGCCCAGGACAGTCGAACCTGCACGCACCCGTGGGAGGTCACGATCGGCAGTAAACCCGTTGGAGCACAACCCGCTACCGTAACGGCCGTTTGCCGTCGGTTGGGCAGCAGTGAGGACGCCTTCAATCGAACCAGCAGAGCTCACATTAGAGCAAGGAGTATGGGAGGCGCTTTCTCCTTCGCTACCCGTTCCACCGCCGCCGCCGCCGCCACCCACCACCCACGACGCCGCAGAATCGGGATGGCTGTGGTTGTGTGTACAGGTTGTGAGACAAAGAATCTTGTAGACTAGACGGCGAAAGGGTTTGCGATCGATCGGCCTCGTCTAGGAGGTTAAATCTGTGAGACTGACGATCGGAGTCGGAATGATGGGACACAACCGGCTGAGTCGAGGGAACACGGCTCTTAGATTTGGTGGAATGCCGAGCAAGTGTAGTCGCCTGAGGAGATACAGAGTTACTCTGGTCAGTAATATCAGATTTGGAACGGCGATCTGAAGCACTGTCAAGGCGAGCTCGCTTGGGAGGAGAAATGCTTGTATCTGCAATTGGAGAAATCGACGATGGATTGCCTTTAAAAGAAAAATTCGAAGGTGTCTGTACAGGTCCGGGGTGGATTGTTAGGGTTTCAGGGCGACTCGCGTTGCAAGAGGCTGCCGCAGCGACCGGACTTACGCGTGAGTCAGAATGCGAATTGGAGTTCGAACGACGGAACCGCTAAAAGTCAAAACCAAACAACAACAAAACGTTGCACGAATTTAGTCTTACTAGCACA
Source organism: Paragonimus kellicotti (assembly GCA_014220965.1). Lineage (NCBI taxonomy): Eukaryota > Metazoa > Platyhelminthes > Trematoda > Plagiorchiida > Troglotrematidae > Paragonimus > Paragonimus kellicotti. Next base: position 16,002 of record LOND01028952.1, read on the forward strand.
TCAAGCATCAAAACATGACTCAACAAAACAAAACGTGCCATGAACAGTCAATGCAAATATGACTCTGAGGAGCAGCAACTTTGCTTACCGGGCAATTATACGAAATGAAGAATACGATAAAGCAACAGAAAAACACCGTAAGAGAACGCGAGTTCCAAAACAGTGTTATAATAAAACGTTCTATCGGTACACTGTGAAACAGACACTGTTTCCAATCACATACAAAACCACAAGCATTTTAGATAAACGACGTTTCAGTTCACAAACGAAAAAGCAGAACAGAGGGACATTTACAGAGAACGCTCTTAAGCAAGACGAGCAGAGTATAACACTCCTTCAATTTGGTCACAACCCACAAAATACAGACACTTCATGGTAAAATGTTCGACCACTAACCAACATTCCATAGAAAGAACAGTTGCTAAACAACTGGGAAGCAAGTGTAACCGTCAAAGTACTTGGTCAACAACAAGCATTATAGTAAACAAAACAAAAAGGGACGTGAACCCTCTCATACGAACTATCAAAAATAATGCTTGTCAGCGCACTGGAGTGGTGTGTGGTGATAAGACACAAGCTAGGCTGGTTGGGCGCTTTTTCGGCACAAGACCAATCACGAGGGTGCTAAATGATGGGCAACAATTGCAGATAGAAAAAGAGAGATAGATTGTTGCCAAAGGATGAAAAGCATAATCACCGTAGGCGCATCACAGAGGCAAAATAGAAAAGTGTTGCGAAAAAACACAGAGGTAAATCCTACTTTCTACTGAATGCAAACAAGTTTACTTTCACCAACGGACTAAATTGAAGCTCCAATCGAAGAGTAAGACCAGGCCGATCACATCGCACAGTCAGTCCAAGACGCGTTAGACCGCTTGGCTATCAAAGTATCACAATTCGGTATGCGCATTTATCAGTCTAGATATCAAGTGCTCTTCAAGATTAGCAGGGACCTGTTGTTGAATTCACTATAGGTGTCAACAGTCTGAAGTTAGTGTTTTTGTATTGAGAGTTGTCACTATTGACGACGAGGTTGGATAACAACCTACATATAGTTAAGGCCCTGTTAGCTTTCGCTAGCGCGGGGAACGTCTTGCGCCAGTAAGACTCAGCGCCTGCTAGAGCGCACGGTGTATGACGCGAATGAGTGCGCAACACTGCTTCATGATTGTGAAACAGCGACTACACATCGATGGTGTACACAAGATACCCGTTGCTGGTCATCGCTGTTTGCGCAAAACTGCTGTTACACAGTGGTAATACACGAGACGTGAAAAACAGATGGACCTATAGGATTCTCGGATGAAACCTAGAAAATGGTAGGTATTGCTAGCGATAAGCATTGAAAGATAGGTTTGTAAACCGCAGACATTGTCGGAAGTGTTGGTATGCTTGTTCCCGTGGTCACTATTATGTGCGTTTTCCTCTGGAAGTATTAAGATTGCTCTGAAATTCACAACACGGTCTGCTTCTTTTCTCGTATTATAATTATACAATCTGCTTTCAGTCACCTTTTCAATCAACTATGTTTCGCGATGTTGATGTGACACTCAATCTTTTACCGCATTTAATAATAATAATAATAATAATAATAATAATAATAATAATAATAATAATAATAATAATAATAATAATAATAATAATAATAATAATGTGTTAAGACCTGATGTCTAAGCTAAATCAGACCGGAAAAGGTTGACAGTAGTGAAAACGAAAGGAATACCAGAACAAGTGTCTGTTTGACCCACGCTACTGCCAATCTGTTTCAGTGCGACTAAAGGGAAATAGACACGGTTGAGTAGCCCTGAAAACAGCTTCAATGGAAACAGCAGAGCTCACACAAGAGCAGGGCGCATGATGTGATGTCAAGCAGATACTAATCAAAATTCCCTACTGCCTATCAGTAATCATAATATCGTTCAGTAAGCTTGATGAATTCTGATACCCGCTTGATGAGAAATCCTAATCATGAGGTCATCATCTGGAGTTAACAGAACAGTAACCGTCCCCTTCCGAAGCAATCGAACAACTTAAGCATTAGCCGCAGGCGCATGCAACTGAACACTTTCCACGATAATTTAATCTTGCCTAATGTATAGTAAATAGTGCAGTGACCAACAGAATTATTTTATGAATGCACGGCCTGAACTGAAATTCTGGGAGTAACAATGATATGCTTTGCTGAAGAACAAGAGCGAAGCCCGAATCTAGCGCTTTTTCAAAACGGGCTGGCTGAAAAGTCTAGAAGCACACAAACAATCTGATCGAGTGGGATTGATATCCAAGTTATATCAACAAAAATCCCTAACTAGATAGCAGTACTGTGACAAAAAGTGAGACGAACACTAGGAAATAAAGGTCTTAAATTTCCATCTTACACGCCACAAGACGCTAATTGGCAGTTCACATGCGGATCGGATGCAGTTAAGCTGTCCAATCCTCAACAAGAACGGCCGTCATAAACGTAGTCCGAATCCAAAATCGTGTGATTGATAGACGACCTTACAAACAATGAGCTACCACGAGCTCATGAACGTTGAACACAACCGCCGGGAGACAGGTTTCAACTAATCACAAAAAGTGGAGATGTACTGACAACTGACAGCAAAGCAATTGTTTCGTTTGAGAGCACTTAAACCAGTAGACCACAAACTATTTGGTACAACACACAAACAACGCAAGATAGTTCACAGATCGCCATCACTTACAGGAGTATATTCATTCAATCGGTTATAACACCGACCATACTAAGATGTCCATTTTAGGAACGGTGGGTAAAAAAACGAGCTAAGCTGGCACGGACGTCTACAAATAACAGTCACCGGCAACAGTACACTGATCGTAGTGATCAGTCGCAAATTCTGATGATCCGTCAAGATAGTAGTGTATGAAGCATGAGCGAGTAAAAGACAGTCGATGGTGATTAATTGACGGATAAGAGCAGCACGTGACTCACTTATTGACAAAGTTCATATAGCCTGTACGTACAAATGCTGCACATGCTCTCAATTTTCGATCGCATGCGTAGTTAATGGAGCGCGGTTGCCGCAGAAAGAAAACACGCAACCGCCAAGATATAAAATGAACCGGCCACTATAAAAGCTTCTAATCTGATGGTTCGTGTTTTAAACATTGAGTATGATAAACACGCAAAAATGATCACTGAAAAAATGGCCATGATTGTCAACGGTCTCAGGAAACCCAAAAAAACACATTTTGAGAGGTCATCCGGATCTTTCGCGTGAAATGGCGGTAATGCAAGACATATAATTATGAATCGCATGTAGTAAACCTGCACTGGCTATGTAAGCAGTCAATCCGAAAGAATAAATCAACGCACAGCAAGAAATTATGGATTAGGACAACACAGTTCGATCAAGCTTCTGCGAGCGCGGCTTCGCCACTACTGCTCCTGTCAGTACGCTTTCTGTAACTGTATGTACAGTAAAACTCTCCTCTATCTATCAGCAACAAACTACAAGTCAGGTGTTCACATTCAATTTTGTGACCGTCTCAAAAAAGCCATATAGGGCAATTAAACAGACGTTAGGTGCAATAAAAAAGCTGTGCGGTGAAATTTACTCTTTCAAGCAGCTGAAGCCTGACAAGTACAGTGGTTCCCCATCGGTTCCGTTTATCTATCAATTAGACGCAATTATGCCTGACGGCCACCATCAAGGAATAGAGTAAACCGCGACAGAGAGCGAGAGAGAGACAGAGACAGAAGCGATTTGCATATCCAAGCACTGGGAGAATAGAACGATTTGAAATTAGTTATGTCAAGCTAAAATAAGACCGCTAGCGCCTCTTTATTTGACAATCGCACGGAGGTTCCCAAGGATAGTGTTCCGTAATTATTCTTCGTCCGACGCCGGCGTCTTTATGGCACTGCGTGTGTTTTCGAAGTACCATACAATCAACGCTACTATTTGACAGACTGGAATCCATCCACGCGAATTTAGCATCTGGTCTACCGCATTGACATCTTCGTATTAGCTACCGTGGCTCAGACACACAATGTCAATGTCTGCTCGGTGCTGGCCCCACCACAGAGTGCGCTTTACATGGTTAGTATGAAATCGGAAACGACCGCCAGGTGAGTGGTGTATGATGTGAGTTCGAGACAATGCAGCCATATATAGTTATAACGTGAAAACGTGAAATTGCGGCACCAAAATTTGTTTAGCGTTACCACCTTCATAGCTGGTGTCAAAAGAACGATGGTTAGACAACCAACCAGAAGTCGCGTTTCACCATGAGAACATGTGTTCTTTTCAATGTTGTACCTATGTATATGTTACTGTTGCCACCCACTTGTTACGGTATGCAACAGGTTTGACAGGGACCTATGTATTCATGTATCGCATATATTGCCCAACATACGATACTTAGCTGTATGTGTGATTGAATGTCGGTTACAAAATATGGGCAACTTAACAGTGACCGGCTGCACAGAGATTCGATGGTATTGTGTTATTTGTCCTCCCTCTCTCTGTTTTCACAAAAAATCGACGAGTTCACGGTTGCCTTCAGAACATAACCTGTTTGCGATGTTGCGTTAGTAATATATTAGCGTAGACTGCTTACTTACTGTCGTGTCGGTTGCGATGAAGGTGGTGACGTCGTGACTTAGTTGCAAAAATGTGTAACCAAAAAGATCGAACATCCGTGCTATCTCATTTTAATTGAACCGCTGAAAGTTCTGCGAAGTTTGTTACTGATACCTACACTGAACACAGTGACAGTGAACAAAGTAACAAATAAACACAATCGGAAACAAAGTGTTGTAGCTGAAGTGACTAGGCAAAAGTAAATACTATTTGTTTCGTTTCTAGATCTGGGGGAGTATATCTAACCAAAACGGCGGTAGTTCAGGTCTCGGCTTGATGAGCGACTGGTTGAACTGTCAAGCTTCTTCTGGCCTCATAGTCAATTATGTGTTAGATCGCCTTGCCGATTCTTTCACCAGCAAATATTTGACTCGAATAAATGACAGGAACCTGTGTCTGAAAGCAAACTCCAAATTTAACCGGTGAGCGAGTGAGGAACAATGAAAACGTAAGTTCAAATTACCTCACGTAATTCCGCTTCGTTTGACCTCCACTGGTTGAGCAATTCACGGCTGACACCAACGCGTCCGGCCACTTTATCCTCATCGATTCCGGTGGCAAGTAAGTCAAGTGCGGTGATTTTTTTACTCAACGAATGCGGTGCAACCGGTGCGCTGGCGCGTGTGGGACGCCTGGAAAACTGGTCCTCAGCTTGCCTTGGGGTTTTGACTGTGGCAGCTGAACTAACCGGAGATGTCGTGTGAGATCTGTGAGTATTTGGGGATGAATTTTCGTAGGGAGAGGAAAGCAAGCGTTTGGAACTCTAGGAAGGAAAAACAAAAAAGTAAACACTGTTTTAATTGCCATAAACGACGAAGACAAAGAACGAGACTGAGGAGTGTCGCAAATGGAACATCTGTATTTGAAAAATAAACCACAAGCTTAAATGTGACTGTTTTTGACAGTCGTAATGGCAAATTCTACCAGATTTACCATCGGGTCACATCACCGCTGGATATAGACGAGCCACCAGAATTGGAACGGTGCAAATCAGACAACCAACTGAAACACCAC
>LOND01028952.1:21725-34698 GCA_014220965.1 Paragonimus kellicotti
CTTTCATTGATACTAAAGGAACAATACAAATCCTCATTCTTGAAATGGCTCTGGATGATTAGTTCGTACAACTTGATAGCACACGTAAGTTTATTCCGTTACACGATACAGTAATGCTTTTTATCGCATGTTTAAGATTGCCAGACGCCAACTAAATCAGTTTATTCTTTATTGGTGAAACCTTGTCAAAAGATTGTATACGCCCTAATTTCTACAATGCTCCAATGCAATAACTTTCTTGCTATCTTATCCAAGGCGTAAAGTATCCTTTTCTATGTTCGTCTTTTGGAAATCTGTATAACTATCACTCATCTCATACGCAAAAATGACAAGATCTGTATGCTATAAGGTTTACATTACGTTTATTTTGTTGTTGTGTTAATGTTTTTCGCATGTTGCGTTCAGTTAAACAATATTTTCACTCCAGGCTGTTTGTTGCCTGAAATCAACTTGAAGTAAGCTTATCAAAGCGTTCAGCAGTCACTTCGTCTGCTACTTATGCGAAAAAGCAGAAAAAATTTAAAGGCATACTTGTTCAGCAACCAACGATATAACTTTTCTTACATACATTAGCTCGTATTTTGTACAAATGTGTCAGTGTTAGTTGTATAGCTTGGTCACACTTTCACCAGTTCAATATCTGTTTGTTTTCAGAGAATAGAGTTTGCTGCTACTGATGATCATCCTGCGGCTAGTTTGTTGCATTATTTCGGATCCAGCAGAATCATAAACCCATTTAGCGGCGCTAAAACGGTCCGGATACTGGAGGTTTCTTCGTTTATCTCGAAGGTAGTTTGAAGCGCTTTCAATCATTTAGTTTAATGAATCCAGTTGGGGAGAAATCCAGCCTTAATAAATCGTATGCAAAGAAGCGCAATATGTTCTATGGTAATCATTCTGTGGCAATATAGTCCCATCCGTGGTAGTATTGTTCAGTTGCTCATAGCAGTTCTTAGCAGTCTGTAAGCAGTTGGCTTGGCACAAAGTGGTAACTTTATAGACTTGGTCCGTAGTTCGTCTGATAGTCCGCACATTAGGTGTGTTGAATAATTATCTCACTTGCATTGTCAATGAATCAGCAGTGACACTTTGACATTATAATATATGCACTATACTGTATACACTATTCTACGAGCTCGGTATTCGTTTACTGCAATTCAATGGTACTGGTGTGTGCAAGGTTGCAAAAGTCAACGTGTACTTTCAAACTTAATTGTTGTGCTCATTTACGCACACATCCATGAACAACTACCCAGAACTTCTCGACATATCAGTGGAGGTTGGTGATTACGTTTCAAGTGCATTACTACACTCTTTTCAGGTAAGCGGTGACCTGCTGAATGAAATTATTTTGATGACCGGTTTCGAAGCAACGGACTTGTGGGATTATTAGCGGAATGAACCACGTGCAGCAGCGAGTAATATATGTCTGAATTTTTCTTACTCTAAAGTTATGTTCGTTTATGACCTTATACAAGAGGCAGTTGTTCTCGTCACACTCTGAAAGAGATTTCCGAGTGTTGTTTGAACAACTTCTAAAGCAGCCACAACCTCAGCTGGCGTTATCGATTTATCACTGTGGTATTTATAGTACCTACACCCTATTTCTGGAACGTTCGAGACTAGACTGTGGATGCTCGATGGAGTAAAAAGCATTCATTTTCCTTGATTTCCATTAAACAATTTGATCATTCCGACCAAACTACGACCAGTAAAATTAACAACGGAAAAGTGGGTCTAGTTCTCTTGTTTGCTGTCACCCTAGATAGTTTTTAACGCTTAATTTATTCTATCTCCACTTCCGTCAGTCTCGATTAATTGTAAATTCCGTCGATTGTAGCACAATAAGAATGTCGTTTACAACTGTGGAGTGAGAAAACTCAGGCATCGATCAAAGCGTCGTATGGATTGCATTGTAACACACCTCGCTCATTTGGAAGATTATCAGCCAACACTAGGACAATGAGCTGTACAAGAGAAACAAGCCGCTCCAGGTAAATCTATCAGTTCAGTAACGCAGTCTATGTGCAACCGTCAACTGCTTTTCACAAACTTTGATATGTTGTGTGTCTGTATGGCTGTATGTTTATCAGATCTGACCTTTTCCGCCACCAAGGCGTGTTGGTCAGGATTATGTCCTTTTTTGGTCCGGTGAGCTCCGCAAACTGCGACTTCTGTCCTTGCAGGTTCAACCACGTCAGACTGGTCAGCGGGGAGTAGCCATTCATCATACAATACACCAACAAAGCTGAAGATAAGAATGGGTAGAAGACCGCAGACACCCAAGTTTCTGAAAAGAGAAGCGGATTAGTTGCCAAACGACCATATTCTTGGTCGATGCAATCATTAACAAAATAGAATGGATATACTGATATGACCTACCTGAGCCTAACGTACTCGTCGTCTCTTCGCCGACGGTGCACTATGAGTACGCTGGTGACCTACTAATCCAAGGCGGCCAGCGCATTCACGGCCGCACACATCGCAACGCCATATAGTCATGTCACCACGACCTATGGCACCGATGGTTCCTTTGCGTACCGCGCGCTTCCGTTCTCGGCCGCGTAATAACTCCTCGTTGAACTCGCGGACGTTCGTCCGAATCGTATTCCTCCAGACCGTCCGGTTCAACGCTAAGTCTTCCCAACATCTGAAATCAATTTTACAACGTGAAAGACTTACCTGCACAGCATCCTGGTATCTCCGCTTTTGACCACCAGGATTTCGCTTACCTGATTTCAGTTGTCCATACAGAAGCTGCTTCGGAATACGGTCATCGCCCATTCGACGGACGTGACCTAGCCAACGAAGCTGATTCAGCATCAACATGGCTTCCATCCCGTTCATGTCCGCTCGCCGCAATACCTCAGTGTTCGGAATCATGTCCGACCACCGAATACCCAAGATGCGTCTTAGACATTGCAAATGAAAGCGGCTAAGATAGCGCACGTTCCGCTGATACAACGTCCATGTTTCACTGCCGTACAGCAGTATAGACAGCACCATTGAGCGGTAGACAAAGAGCTTAGTGCTCGGCTTCAGGCTGTGGTTCTTCCAAACACGTCTTTCAAGACGTCCGAACGCAACACTAGCCTTTGCCACACGAGCTCTCAACTCGCGGTCCACGGACAGATCGGTGGACAAATTGCTACCCAAGTAGCAAAAATCAGCGCAGCTGTCGACAACGGCTCCATTGATGCGAATTTGGGGTGAAGGTGAACAGACAGCACCTTCGCCCGGAGAAGGCTGAAAGAAAGAAAATGTCTTACCTGTGTTGATATCCAATCCAAACTTGGATGCCGCGGTCGCGAAAGCCGTGGTCAGTCGCTGTAGTTCGTCCTCGCTGTGTGCGAATAGCGCGCTGTCATCTGCAAATAGAAGCATGCGCATCGTTGAGGTATGTAACCGGGTTGGGGCGCCGAATCGTCGGATATTCAGCAGGCGCCCATCCGTCCGGTACTCTACCTCAACGCCATCCTCCCCAGAGTCCTGAAAAGCTAACAAACATGCACATGCATAAATACGGAACCTAACAACATAATTACAAAATCGTACACATTGTGCCGCACGTTGGGTAATGACAATCGGTTGCAAGTACATGTTCGCTTTTCAGCTCTTAGTTTTTCCCAGAACTTTAATTGATTTTCACGTTGCATTTACGTTTGCTACGAAAGTGAATCCTTGGATTTTCTCGGATTTTCTGTATATTGATGATTTGCTGTGAACAGTCCTGAAGAACTTAAAGGTCAAACCTTTTTGGCTTCTATTCACTTCCGGTTAATCCGACAGAGGCCATGTCCTTCCTCTGTCTGATTCAGCCTCTCCTTTTTATTCAATTATACATGTGGCATACTTTTATTCTGCACTGGTAACACTCTACCTGGTTCACCTCGAATTCTTGTGGGCTGAATGGCGATCTGTGTCTCTGTTTTCGAAAACAACCATTTCGACAATGAACAGATTGAGACCTACTATCCAGTTGGCAACAGCAATAGCTTCCCTTCAGAGAGTAACGGAAGAAAAAAGATGATTACCAGCCTGGCAGTTATAACGGTAAAACAATGGTGTTTACTGATGCTGGTGTCGATCTGAAAGATGTACACGTCTGAAGCATTTATTAGACTGTCCGATGTGATCGTCTTACAGATTAATTCAGGGTGAGAAAAAACCACTCATAGACGATTATCCAAAAAGCGTCCTAACAGTACCAAATGATTTCCCGCTGTCCAGTTTGAATGCAGGCAAGGGTTCCGTCGAGGTTTATTCCTGTCCTTTCAATTCGAGAACTGCTTCATTGACAACAAAACCGAATATAACGTAACACCCGTGGAGGACCTCCAAGATTTATCGCACATATCATTTGCTGGACCGAAAACCTAGAGGGCGAACCTACATAAAAAAAAAAATGAACTACAAAGACAGCAACAGTTTATCATTTAGGCACTTCATCAGAAAGAGATCTATCCCGATTCACAACGAAAATGGTGATCAGCTTCAACTCAAGCAAAGAAAAGCCCAAAAGTGACTACCAGTTCAGTAAATACGTCAATGACGCTTGACGAATAAAATACGTGGCAAACGTCCAAAGCACAAGAATGTATTTATCGCAGAGTTGTCAGGGTCGTAGTAGAACTATGACGAAGGTATGTGAGATAATTGACAAAATATACCAACAGAGCCGTTATGGTTTTAGAGGCTCACACTAGATTCGCATTTCGTTACTGATATGTGCGGTTCTCCTTACCGAAAACGTTCAATCGCGCAAGGTTTAAATTTCGTACATTTCCTCATAAAAACAACTTCTAATTTCAAGAGTGGTGCACGTCTGGAAATTTCCCCAAATTCCCCCCACTTCCAAAACCGACTATGAACCTCGCAAATAATGCACTGACTTTGCTCTTACAGATCAAATAGAGACTTTCTAGATGAAACCTTAAAGCTTGCGTAGAGGAAAAGTCGGTCCTGCTCCAAGAAACAACTCGAACTTTGATTGAGTCACAAACAATCAATCATGCAAAAACGATGTGATTCAAGGAATTATCGGCCAAAAAATGTGGTCATCTTGAGGGAAGTAATGCGGTTCTTTTCCGAGGCAGAGTGTCCCGGCCAATGGGGGTCCAAATCGGGTATAACAGAGGGTGCTAAGGCAACGGCCGATCCTCGGGCTACGCGACCGACTTTAGTCAGAATATGATCGAGCTGATCTTTCCGATCCGTGGACAGTCCGTTACGCGAAAGCCGAAACAACAATTCCGCCCTCCCATAGGGTCTGGGAGCAAGTAGGTGAATAACTCGTTCTCTCAGTAATACATATGAAAACTGAATGACAAACTAAACTTGGCACGTTAATTTGTCCTTAAATTTGTCAAGTCATGTGCGTACATTTGGGGCTGAAGTTAGACTATCGACACAACTGGACTATGAACGGGAAATGAACATTCTAAGTGTTCCTTAGTGGAAGTTCTTTACATCCCGCTTTGATTAACACAAGCATGCCTTTGGTTTGTTCCATATGCTCGTATAGACATTCAATTATTTCCACCATCTTTCCTTTCATGAGTAAGATTGTACATGTTCATATGTAACGTTACTACCTGCATGTTTTCACTAAACTCGAAAATGTCATGAAGGCTGGGCGATCATGAGTTCCGGCATACAGATGCTGATAACTACGTGGCAGTTAAGCCGTGTGATCAACTGAAATGCGAAGTATATGTTTCAACTAAGATTAGGCAACGGGAAGTCATGCAAACATGAGATGATGGAACCGATTGAGTTCAGTTGGGGATCAACCTGACGTTTTGTGATCTGATCGTGCTGTACTCATCGTAATAACATGCAATATTGTCAATTCGGTCAAGTGTTGTGACTAAAATGTCGAAAACTCTTTTGATAAACGCACTAGGCGATAAAAAAATCACTCTTTTGAAATAACCTGACCGATCATAACATACAAACAGCTTATTAAATCAGAATGAACAGAACACTTGAGTTATGTGCAATGGATGCACATCAAATGAAACGGGTCAATGAGTTATACGTTGACGAAGAGTGAGTTGCAATATATGACACACTCACTCTGAAGTAAGCTACAGAACCCTCACCTGAGGGCAGGTTGGTATATTAGAGGCCGACATGACAAAGTAACTGGACAAGGTGCGGACGCATATAGCTCAAGATGTAGAGAAACGATTGTAACGGTTGACCGTCAACTGAAGACATGAACTGATTTAGCTAAAAGGGACGTGTTTATGACTTTACTGAACGTGTTGTCCGGTTCAAAAGGAAGAAAGACCGTGGATGACTGACAATAAAATTTGAACAAAGAATTCAGTGCAACAATGCATCGCATCAGGAGTTACGGCTCACTGAATCGATGGCCACGGTTCATCTCGGCTGATTTTCAGTAGCTCTGACTGCAACGCTTCGATGGTTGCTCTCAAACACATCACTACTGCGCACTGAGTAGTTCACCAGCCTCGTTTAGGCCCACCGGAAAAAAAACAGTAGTAAGATTGGTTTCAAACCAGAAAGCACTTACTCACGACAACCCATAAGATCAATGGATATCCCTTGTTAAACTGGAAGGTCAGAAACACATAACGCTGAGATTAAAACTGGCAACCCCACAAAAACCATGAGAACGCCCGATTTGGTCATGAAAAGAAACGCATAGCAAACAAGCTTGTCTTCACTGCTTCATCACCAGACTGAATGCAACATATTTAAGTGAGTTCACTTGCCGGGTTAAGGGCGGTAAGAATTAATACCAATTTAGTCAGCTTCACGAAGTCTAGATACGTGATATCAGTCAGGTCGATTTTGATCGTTTGAAAAGAAATCAGTATGTGTATGTAACATATCTGGCCCAGATACGGATGCACAGCCACGGTTGATTTAATGTTTTCACCCACGAAAAGTGTCAGGGAAGAGTAATCAAAGTCAGTAGTGCGACACTCCATAGGTTAGTACAATGTGTTGCAACGAGGTCAGTCAGAAATCTAGTTGGTTTAAATTACATTTGAGATATTAGATTGACCAGTAATTTACAAGAGGTGTTTTAACACGGAATTGTAGGTTCATTTAATAATTCCGACTTTATCTGACTCAATACGTCACTCTCTTGACCAGACACGTGATCCACTGACCACTACCTGTTCGCTGACAAGCCCATCTCAGTGAAGGTAATTTCAACCAGACGCCTCTTTGTCTCTTATTTGATTCAGAATATGTGGGATCGCAACATTATCTTATGACACATTGTTTGTTGATAACATACTAAGTTTCTATGTCGATGGTGATCTTACCGATTGCTTCGAGGCAGCGTTTAGATAGAGGTAATTGAAACCGGAAGCACACTCATGACTTACATGATGATCACAATATACTGTAATACAGGCAATTCTTATTGCTAGAAGACACTATTCAATCGGTTTTCCTATTAAACTAACGCTTACTGGAATTCATAGGCTAAAACAAACATGAAAAATAATTTTAAGAAATGATTTTGCCAAAAGAACCCTGACTGTATTTTATTTTATGAAGCAAGCTTGATAGTAAGTAATAGCCAGAAGCGATAATTCGTTCAAGCAAAGTTCTTCATTAGTCACTTATTGCTTCAACTACCATACCTCATAAAATTATAAGTTCTTTCAACCCCGAATATGAACTGCAGACATCTATTCTGTAGTATGTATTGTACACTGAATGCTTTTATAGAATATAACCTAACCACTAAATTGAAGTATTCGGATACTCTTAGGTCAACTGTTCGAAAAAAACAGGGTCAATAATTGAGTCATCCCAAGTTGCATTACTAATCAGTTATTCACGGTGACCAGCTTAATGCACTGTTCATCTGACATGCCTGTTGACTGCATCCTTACTAGGAAATGTGCGTTTTCAGTGCAATGAAAAGTGACTTCCGTATGGGTGTAAGAATGAGGCGAGCAGAAACCCCAACAGTTATGCTCGCTTGAAATAGATTCTAATATGCAAAAATGTTTAACACGAATACGGATTTGAGGATGACAAAATTACATAATATAATTACAATAACCCAATGACTCGGGATGAAAAAACTATACAGAACGTTAACTTCAGAAAAATTTGCTATAAGAACTGGTAAGTTGTAGAAAATTTGGCAGATACGGGTTAAATATTGCTGCCAATTGATCGCAGCTGTCGCATTCCCATAGACTATCCAGTCGGCCCCTTTCGAAAAGAAGCACTAGACTCGAGTTTCGCTCTCATTAGAGCTCGTCAGTGCCGGGACTAGAACTCCGGCCACGCTTTCATGAGGCAACCGTGTTGACCACTGCGCCATTGACCTCACATTAGGCACGACCGAATTATCATATGTGAACGCTCAACCACTTTCGCTTGTGAGTAATGATCAGGTTGCCCGATCGTCTCGAGAGGAGACACAGTTACTGTCTGTTAACTCCAATCGATGACCCTCGACTAGGACTTCTTTGTAGATTACACTGAGAGAAATCTCTGAACTTGCTGAGTGAACCTTTGATAACTGGTAAATAAGCCAGTAAGGTGCGATCAACGTACATCTTAGAATTAAAAGAACATTGATTCTTTGGATAATCTTCGAACCTGAGAAAGCGGACAAGCACGTGGTGAAATACAAGTTCTTAGAAGATCCACGTAAACTAGAGATGCGCGCTGGTCAAACAAAATTCAGATGAACAACCGGACAGCAAAATGTCTGGACAGTTCCTGGATGTGAATAGTCCGCGTGGCAAATGACATTTTGAAACCGCCACGTTGATACATGGTGATAAGGTGGAACGTGTCTCTCGACGAAAAATTCCTGTTGAGTTTACAGACACTGGTTTGTGGATCACTGAAAGCGATTAGTAACCAGACTTTGGTATAAATCTGAATAAAATAATCGGGGAAAATTTAAGCGAATCGTTAATTACGCGGGATCTGTAAGCGTGAATTAAGAGTCACTCGTAGTTGACCACATGTTTCACACTACACTCGTTTGGCTCTATTCTAAAACTACCGAACATCTCAAAAAGGAATGTCACTTGACGTTTAGAAACCGTGATTTCGATGTATATTAAGTAATGTGTGGTACTCCTAACTTCCAGCACGGTCGCTTACAGACCACATCCCGCTATAGTTTCGCATGCACCAATAGTAGCGGCACAACTACAAACGGCCATGAGTGCCTTAACTACTGTGCTGTTGTTGGTCCATCAACAACCAGTCAACAGATTTCTCCACGGTTCACACAATTAAAAATTACAATGTGATTGGTACAACATTGTTTCACATCATCTAGCCGATTGTTTTATATACTGTTACCTATAAAAGTACTTGTGACCAAGAATCAACTGGTAACTCGTAGCTCCCGGCCTTCTGTTTTTACTGCATCCAGGCTAGCACTGGGCTTGAGCTAGTTCATTATCTGCTATTAGTCCCACAAGTTTGATTACTACATAATGTTACTGGTGAAAAAACTAACACTGATCTTATGAGGAGCTGTTCTGGAGTTCAGATTTTGTTCGGCTAGTCCGTAAAAGAGCAAACGTCTAGTAAAATGATCACTTTTGAGAGAAACTGGCTGAATCTTCTAGTTAAATGTAAAACCTGTGATTATTTTGAACGATATTTAACTTCTTATGTTACCTTTGTATTAAGCAGGATATATTCGTTATTACGGCTTAAATAATACACATTGGATGCTATTGCTTTACTTATCTATCGCCTTAATCCCTCGTGATTGGCGCTGAATAAACCGGATAGCTAAAATGGTCGGTGTTTCGATTCATATTATTCGAGGACGATAAAACAACTGGGAGGCTTTTGTGAGGTGTGTGAATTCATGTTTCAAACAGTCTCTCCCTTAGGGTTCAAGGTCAGGTGACTCCGTTGTTCGATTAGTTTATCACTGTTTCCGAAGACACCTGCCGTCTCATTAGATATAAACCCAAACAGTCACATGTGTATCGGAACCATTACCGTCCAATTGCTCTCAAATTGCCAATAAAACAGTCAGCATCTGATATAAAGCGTAAAACATGAATGCATATATAAGGAACAAACCTGGCTATTCCCCGGGACCGTCGACCTTTTCTACTGGACTCCTTGCTTAAGTAACCAAACCTCTAAACTCCAGAACCCATGATACCGTTTCGTCTCGTGCACATCTTTAACTTCAAACAATCAATTTTTCCCTAACCCATCTCTCCATGTTTAATCAATCATCGTAAAAATTTGTATTATTTGTACGCTATCCATTATTATTGACAACGAATGCATTGAAGATAATCATATACCAGTGAATGGTTCCTTTTTGTTTGTAAGATTTTCCAATATAATTCCTATCACACTCTGCCTATCAAATCGAAAACAAAATTTCGAACTGGCTGGATAAAAATCGTGATGGTGCATTGTAGCAGCTAAGCCAGAAATGTGTTTTCGTTTTATGATTCTAAATTTATTTGCAATTATTTTAACTGCAACCAGGGACAACTGGTTTCTAATGCAGATTGTGAAGATACACGAAAATCAAATTTACTCAGTTCGTCCGCGCACATCCTACACAGTTTAAGCATCCAAAAACGTAGAATGTTTAGCACCGCCAAAATGTTTGAGACTGTTGGGAGGAGGCCAACTCTCGAGGGTGTTGACCAATTGACCTCATTATGGCAAACGCCGAGCTATGGCTATGTGAATCGCCATCGGCCATTTGAACTTGCAGTAGCATTTTTGGACACGAATTGCCCCAAATCCCCGAATGCAGACGAACGTGACAATTAGTTCAATCCTCCCAATTAGTCACATGGGAGATGACTAGCGTATAACAATGTATTTCATAGAAAAAATACTTTTGTTCTTTGAGAACTGACCTCTGTTAAATGGTAATTCGACAGACCAGTACAGTCACTCTTACCAAATTGGTTCGTCTTTTTTTCGATAAGTAATTAACATGGAATTTAAATGCCACTGATAATTGACTACATTTTTTTGCGTTTCTGTGAAAGTTACAGCCAGCCACTTTTAAATGCATAATACTTTTTGTTCTAAAATCGAGTCCAATGCAGATCCAATAAAGTCACTCTAATCAAATGTACCACTCGAACGCACCAAATAATCCGAGTAATACCTCAAACTTCTCATGTAGTCATTCAAAACCTATCAAGATGATTGCCGTTGTTTTTGAGAAATTTGTAAGCGAGCCAATGTTCTACGGAAGCAGATAAAGCCTATGCATCATACAAAAGCGATTTCGGCTCGTGAGTGCTGCGTGAAAGCCAAACTGGTGGGTCATAACCGGATTATGTTTAATTGTGCTCCGATCTGCTTTTTGAATCCGAGCATATTTAACATACGCCATAAAAACTCAACGAAGGGACAACGAAAAATTACAAAGGATGATGGTGACAGTGAATCAGAGGTTTGATGGTTCGCAGCAATACAAAGCGGTCGATTGTGAAGGGTAACACCTTGAATCCCAGTTAGCCATCCGGTATTACTGAACGAAGCTCTTATGTAAGACAGGAAATAAAGACTTGGTAGTTCAATTTTCCCTACTTGGACATTGCTGGGCAAAGTTGAAAGAAGTTGCAGATTATTGGGAACATTTATTACATATTAACACTGTACACAATACTGGCGTTATATTGTGAGAACCAAGCAACATGATGATGTCACAGACAAGAAAGATTGTGTTCAGTGGTGATGCTTCTGTCGTGTAAGATGAGGTCACTGGCGTAGTGGTTAACATGGTTGCTGAATGTTTACATGGTTAGCTTCGACCGCTACAAGAATACTGTTGAGCTGAATGCCGATGAGTTCCAACAAAAGCGAAACTTCACTGTTGTGTTTTAGTGGGAACGAGGTTGGCTGGAAGGTCTGTGCGACCGAGAAAGATCTGATGAAATGTGAGGGATATCCGACATACTTAGCAATGGCAGTTGATGTTATTTTGTTGGTATAAGTAGGTGGCGCAGTGTTTACGAAGTCTGATTTCACTTGTTCACCGCAACATGAAGTAAAGCCATTGATGTTTCCGTAAAAATGTCATCTATTAACTGTGTTTGTTAGACAGTGTCGCCTTAAAACTGTTCTACAGTTACCTCTGCTAAGCAATCATCTGAGAGGTGCCGTGCAAAAGCTCCGTAATAAGGCTGTCCTAGACGAGCAAATGCTTGCTAAATTGACCGTCTGCTCGTGACCAGTTGTTGAACGAGCCTACAGGTAAAACGTTTTAGACTTGACCCTTAAGCTATCGCTGCTTTTCACTACAGGTCTTTAGATGTTGCTCTTTTCAAGTTGTTGAATCATGACTTTTACATAGAAAAGTTCCATCGAAATGCTGTGTAACCTCCACGATGAATTAACTAGCCGATCCCTCGTTCTGCATATGACAACGCTTGAAGTAACTTCATTCGCACTGCAGACTCAAACTGAAAGAGACAAACGCGATTGATTTTGCCTTATCCATGCTGTGAAGTTAGTCGTTCTTGCAATACTTAACGCTCATTATTATGCCGAAACTCTGCATCAGTCTTCATCGTTGAAGGAATAATGGAACGGGCACAACCTACCCGCAAACAGGCTGCGCAATTCATGTATACTTCCTATAAACCTAATGTTGATTTAATCCAAGACAACCACTGGACGTTGCAAAATTATTCATTATTAGCCATATCAAGCTTATCTTGGCCCAATGAGGCATTGTCGCTATTACAGTAGGATATCGGTACTGAACGAACATTTGTGCGTGCAAACGTGACTGTAGGATTTTGACATTCTTCTGAAAATTTGGGTCAAACACTCTACGGTTAAGACCGGTGCAACATCGTTATAGCATCTTGCCTGACGCAAATGTAATTATATTATATTGCATTCAGAACGTTTTTGAGAGAAGAGTTTTATCAAAAGATAAGCACCTCCACGAAATCTCCTCTTACTCCCCAGGTGACGCTAAGTATATTGAAACAAC
>LOND01028955.1:0-27192 GCA_014220965.1 Paragonimus kellicotti
CCAGTAGCGTTCGCATTACGTGCTGCTGTGGATGCACTATCGGCATCAGGCGGTTACCCAAATCTAGGCAGGAACATCCAAGTAGTTCGAGTTCGAAATCAGTTTGTTTAAACAAACGCTGATGTTTTCATGACTGAACAAATAGGTCGGTCATAAATCAAAACCACATTTCCTCCCATATTGTCTTTCGAGCTTCTGTTAGGGCACTTTCATCTCTGAGAAAAACCACCCTCACGTTTGTTTCATTTGTCCGTCTTATTGGCTATCTTATCGTGTATGTTCTATTGATTTTGCTCTTTTGGAACCGCACTGTGTTAGGCGATCACAGATATCCACAGCTGTGTTGTCGTCACCGCGCATGATTTGCGATGATGTCTTTGCCGCTGATGTTACTCAAACTTTGGCTCGCGTTGCAGTAGTTTCGTTTCAATAATCCACTAGTGAATGACTGTAGGTTTCTAAGGTTTATTTCCCCAGTACGCTTAAATGGTTAATGATGTACATCAGATTTTTTTGTTTTAAGTTTGAATGTTTTGGTATTGCAGATTAGCTTGCGTCACTGAGACGAGCAAAATGTAAGTATAGTAATGTCCTTCAAGTTTTTTAGTGCATACTAAAAACCTGCCTATATGCAGACGATGCGTTCGCATAAAAACCTCAATTTGTCAGCCCGTCATGCTTTCCATGCGCCTGTTCCGTACGCATAACTTACATCCAATAGATCTTACCTTTTGATGTCACCGCACGAACCGTAAACATTTAGCTGGAAATTCCCAGAGTAGTCATCAAAAATACAATGTAATGAACAGGCTGGTTTTCGTTTATTCATCATGAGGCCACCTACATATTTGTGTGGAACAGTGTTGTCAGGTGCACAACAATGACGTCAACTACTTCGTAAATATAAATGGAGGCAACGCTCCAATACAATTAAGTCAGTTACCACATAACTAGAATCGTGCCAGTTTGATCAGTCATGATGTGGATGGTAAGCTATAGCAATTACAATGCCTGAACAAACTGTTTTTGTGCGCACACAGGTTGATTATTCGATGGAATTCTGATCACCTTGGCCGTGGCCAGAATTCGGTATCTTACGACTTTCGACCGACTACTCTTGATTGGGTAAATCGGACGAAAGGAAGTGACTGGGTTGACGGTAAGGTCCTAATCGACATGATATGCCACAATTGCGCCGTTAATTGTGTTAGTAACTCGGCTGTCGATCTAAACTGGGTGATGGTCATGGATACATTCAGGTATGCCTCCGGTCGTGTGGCTGACGTAACTGAGAACAGGTAATTGAGTCTACACAAAATTAACAGTAGGAACAGGCATTCTATCACTTAATCGTAGACACAAAGCTGGAGTAAAATTGAAACAGACACTTGGTTTGGCGGCATATAAGGTTCTGTTTACAACGGCATTGTGTCCACCAGTAATTGTCCAACAAGCATGTCTGCTTTATTTTCCGCCAAAAACACATTGTCCTTTTCGTGATGTTGACTAGTCTTATCTATAAATCGCTCCGGGCAACCATTTTGAAAGAATAACATGCCTAGTCAAGACACTTCATCAGAACTCGTTTCCTGTGTAATTAATCTCGGGGATAATCCGACGGATAACTTAGCATTTTCAACGAGGTCCACACTTACGTAACATTTACCCTAGAATCCGAATTTAACAATCAACTAACCTTCCTCGCCGTACTCATCGAATGCCTTGTTAACTTATCCGTTGAACGTAAGATTTATACGAGGGAAAATCGGGATGGCTAATATATCTAGGGGTTTTTGTCTCAGTGACATAAACAAGGTGTCGTAAACTGCTTGATTGACTTATTTCGAAACGAAATGAAGAGAACCTTAAGCTTCCCTCCTCACTCGCATTGAAAATTGAATCCCTGTGTTTCGGAAGCGGTCGCGTTGGTCACCTTGCTCGAAATAGTACGAAATCATCATACACATGCGCAGCAACAACAGTCGTTCGTGCGTGTAGATTATAGTCATCCATCTGACACCTACACTCCATGATCGGGTTTACCGTTTTTAGTCTTGAAAACGTTTTCGTTACAGATCTGAATGCGGGGGACATTTACGGTACCTTGCGTTTCGCTGCAGTTTCCAATTGGTTCGTTGAGGACGTAACTTCAATCTTAACTCCGAAGTCATGATCACGGGGCTATCGATCAGTTTGAACCGATCGATTACTGTTCATTCTCCTTTCGAAATGATCGGGCAAGCTGAACACTATTCATACAAGGTTGTGGTTGAGCGTTTGGATTTGATCATTCGGTCATGCCTATTGTGAGGTTGCTGGCGTTGTGGTTAACACGCTAGTCTCACAAGCACGAGGGTCAGAGTGCAAACTCCGATCCGGACGAGGATATGCACTACTGATGAGCTCTAATGGGAGCGAAACTCGAGTCTAGTGCTTCCTTTCGAAGTGGAGCTAGCCGAAAGGCTCATCTGAATGCGAAAACTTCGATCAGGTATGAATGATGTTCACTCTGAACTTCTATCGATGACAATTGTAACGATTGACTACATGATAGAATGGAAAGGAAGACGAAGTCAATTCCAATGTTATTGTCAATTTTCCCTAGCTCTACGTAAGTGGCTGCAGGTGAGTGGTCAGCGGAAGTTCACAGAATGTCGGCACCGGTCAAAATCATGATAACACTGAAAACTTCTTTTTTCCGCATCTATTCTACTGAAACAATAAATCTGTCTTCTGGTTCACCAACAGATGCGCCAAGCTGGTTCGTAGATCGCAAAACATTTGCTGGTCGGCGGCCATGTAACCTATTTCAGTTCAGCGTTTCACGTTCTCAGAGTCCATAGAAATTTAAAGCAGTTATGTCCGCGGATGAACTTAGAACACGCAAATATTGCAGCCAACGGCTCATCTCTATTTTACGTTTAGTCGAATTAGTACATCTTTATTGATCGTGGTCAGTGTATCGTAACCGACAAGGTCGATCGAAATGCCTCTGCGTAGTACATCTTACGTAGTCATACTTGCGTGTTCTAATTTCTCAGTCATCATAATCATCTTCGTAGGCAGCAATACATCAGTGGTTCTCACTGATGCTTCAACTGCCACACAATCACGGAGAAAGAAGGAAACCCTGTACAGGAGGAGAAAAGGAGATAGACGGGAACTTAACTAATAAAACGAGCTACGTTTATATTCAAACATTCAACATCAAGGTGCCTACATCTTGCAAACAAACAACCGAGCTGTAAGTGAAAGTAAGGCGTCATCAGCAAGACAGTTTCCTTACGGCTTTCACTATCTCGGATCATTAAATGCACTTAATTCACAGACTATTCGGCCAAACAACAACATTCACGTCACTGAGTCTGATTTGCCACCATCCTACCTAACTTCTCCAGTCACCGGCTCTGTGAGTCATGAGGTCCCCAGCCCGGGAGACTAATCCGATCTGCAGTGGCCGACCCCTTCGTGAACGACTTCATTTCTCTAGGCCAGGTCATCATCTGTCCACCTTGCATCTCACACCAGTCGGCTGCAGCGTCGGCAAAGAGTGTTCGGTGTGGCAGACGACTAGCTGGCATCCTTAGTACATGGCCTAACCATCTAAATCTGTGCAAATATAAGGATTGGACGAAAACACTTGTACTTATTGTAATTTCGAGATTTTACTTATTGTACCGTCAGCACTCGAGTCATTTTGCAGATAAATACGGACTTATTCCCTACCTTTGGTTCTCTCCCTGACTTAGGTTATCCCGTACATGCGTTCCTATCCCGATTTTCTTGAGCATCTGCTGTCGCACTTCGACCTGGCCGCGATACCTGATTTACTCATCCAGTTAGCCCAGCAAGAGCGTGGGTTGCAACACTCCATTTTTGAAGTGAGTTTTTTGTACCGTTGAAATGTTCATTACCTCTGGTAATTGGACTGATGTAGAAAGGTCATTGGATGCCTACGTCGTGCAGTGTTTTCAGCCTACTTTTGTTGTCACATTCTAATGGCTGCTTAGGTGAATCCCACTGGTTTACTGTTATTCGTGTGAGTTTTCAGCTTATTTTTTTCTGTGAGTCCTAATTATCATGTGGTTTTATTGTATTGATCGAGAGAGCTACATCTATAGACATAGTTTCTGATCCGATTGGCCAAATCGGAATGTTTAAGAGGTTGCCCGTAATGATGATCTACGTCTTACCAACTGTTGTTTATTAATAGATGGATGTCTGCTCGGTGATGCCAGACTTTGGTTATCGCACCGCTTGCCTGAGTCCTAACGAACCGAACCCCAGGCTCTTTATGAGGTTGCTTTTTTCGTCAGCAATTTCTGATTGCTAACCGTTCCGACTAACTGTGCGTTATTTTTTTAGAGTTGAATCTTTAATGACCTCCCCTGGATAGTATGTGACTTGATCTAGCCTTACTTTTTCTGAAGACCCTCCTCGCTCGATTGTTGAGACTGTTTTGTTCATGCTACACAAAATGCTTTGTATGTGGTGTTTGTTTGTTGATTGTTTGTGACAATGATTTATGCAAACTTGTTCATGGGATTATTTCAGACCTACTCCTTTGTGAGTTTGTTCTATCCGACTTGAAACCATATTGTGCCTGGAATACGTTTGACGTCTATGTTAATACAAAAAACTGGTAGATTTGTCTCTTACGACAATGTTATGGCATTCTGTTCCTGTCAGTGTGCCTTTCATTGGAACATGACAGGCAGTCGGCACTAGCTTTGGCCACTCCTCGTCACGCTGGCAGGCATTTTCGTCATTGTACTTTTGGATAAATGTGCAGTTTTGTCCATTTCATAGCCAACCCTCTTACAGTCTCTGCGCACAGTCTCTGCCCACAAGTTCACTCACGCACATCCATTGACTAAATGAGTTACTGTTTCAATGGTTTGTTTTGAATGTATCTCACATCGTGTGGTGAACTGAAGCCATTTTCTCAACAGGTAAATTCAGGCACTGAATCGTCAATGTATGAGTGCCTCTACGTTTCGGTCATGTTTGCCCTACGACCTGACTGCTCTTACGAGCCGTTTTCTCTCGTTCCCACGCTCAATTCACCCGTCCCTCAAGCCCCTAGCACGTTAGTTACCAAATTGGGTGCTCATCTGAACCGGAAATTTGCCGGCAGCGTCCAGATAACCCTCACCAACGCACTTTGGCCCGACTACCACTTCATGTAATTCTCACTGTGTTAAGTATATATATATATATATATATATATATATATTGACATGTAGACGTGTGTCGCACCAGTTTTTTCAGCTTTGCGACAATAATGGTCTAGGTTAAAGACGCCCGAAATTCGTACGTTTCCTAGATGCCAATAAAATATTAGGGTTTTGTTGAGCTCATTTGTTACTGGTCATTGACAAGGAATGTTCCTTACCGGACGAGAACCGTTGATTCCCCTAAACAGACTGTTGAATACAAACTTGCCTTGCCCGACATGCGGACCAAATCTGAACCCTGTCGAGCACATGTGCAAGTGTTCTGAATGTAAATCGGCCAATTCGGATTTCTACTAAATTTAGAAAACCGGGAAAATGTGTGGAAACGTGGAACAGAATACCTGTTGTTCGAACATTGACTATGAAGAACTGATGATGATTGTTAAAAGTGGCGTGGTGAATATAAACTGTATCAATAGATTTCTTCAAGTCATGCTTGGCGATAGTTTTTCTCTGTCTACAAGCCCAATTAGCTGACTGAAACATGAGAGTATGTGCATGTTACGATAATAACTGTGATTTGTTTTTAGAGCGGCGTGTTTTTGTCCTGTTTTTTATCCGGCTACCTTCACAATTCAGGCGTCTAACATGAAAAGTGGAAATGAGAAAAAGGGTCATTGTTGGAAAAAAGGTACACTTTCCGAAGTTAGTTACTTTGATGTTCTACTGTTAAGGAGTGCCTTTTATCAACTACCATTTGGAGAGCAATACGTACTCGAAGCGGTCATTATTTATCTTATACGATTTGTGAGGTCGTCCATACTTCGAAACTGTATTATCTTGGTGTTGATGATGAATATCCAACAGTAGCGAGTCGTTTAAACTGTTCACCAAGCGTATGTGACCACGACGGACCGTTGAAGCTGATCATTTCTGCCTACCGTATCCGCGGCTGTGCTTGATTAATCTTTGGAAACTGGGTATCTCGTTTAATGGTTTAATTCACAAATTAATGCCGAAGTTCGAATGAACGTAATCTGACGCAAAAAAGAAAAATATACTTTTTTCAAACAATCACTCCGATCGAGACTGTTATTTTTTTTAAAAAAAAATAGTGCATCACCCCCACCACGCGTCTGTTTTGTGGAGAGGGGGCTTTTTCTGGTAGACACTATGCAGTGTTTTGTTTTGAATCCAGGGTCTTTTCCCATAGTTGGATGGCAGTTAAGCTTCAGCATTGATGTGTGCTGGTTCCCCTAACAGAGCCCCCGGTTGTTGCTAATCCCCGTCAGCCAGTACTGGTTTGCTCTCTTCTTACGGGTCACCATTATTATATCATCAGGACTAATTTTTATCAGCCTTCATTTACCGTTTGACCAGGCCCCCATTGTACCACATTAGGTTATTTAAACAACCCATTGTGTCGAACACGCCCAGTATCTCAAGGTCGTTCTCATGCCGTCGTGGCTAGCATGAGTGAGGGAGCGGTGCCTAGAGACGTACCTCTTGTCAAGTGGAAATCCGAGGGGGAAACTTCTCAGTGAATAAGTTTGTACATTGGATTGTGGAAATATTGAAATCCTCGCAGTCCATAGAAAGGTGATGAAATTCACTCCACTTTAATAGTGCTGGTGACGAACAGTAGACTTCTGAATAAGACAGTCAGAAAACACATTACGATATGAATTCATTTTGCTCACTCTCGTCAGTCGTAAACGTGTGACTGGCATGAAAACAAACGACTCAGTGTTTTAAGTTTCCACTGGTAGACTATCCAACGTGAATTAATTCAGTTTACCGGTATATTTATGATCGTCACGAAGTTAGCTCATTGCGGTGTGGGTTAGTATGGAGCTAAAACCGTTTTCCTTTTTACATTCCGTATGTTTGGTTTTCAGAGGACTTCACGTCCTAATTCTAAATGTCGGAACTTTTAAGCTTCGACATTTTTTATTCATCCATCCGAGAAACAACGGCAACCGGAAGCTCCAGCTTATCACTTGACTTGATGTACTTTAACGAAGCCCCGGTAGTTGTTCGTGTTGGTAATGTACAATGTTGCAAAACTGGCAATTACAAATTACTGATCATAACTTGATCAGGTGAGCGGATATCAACTGTCTTACGTGAACTGTTCGTTTCTCTTACCGTTGACCTTCCCGTTGATGGACTTTAAAGCGGTACAGTTCTGTCACACTCTGTCCAACAAGCATTAGCACTAACAAATTATTCATGCATTCTACGCGTACTTCGTAATTTCAACAAAATCAAAAGGTGAAGTAATGTTATTAGAATTTTATCGATTCCCGAAACGATACTTCCAATTACTTTGACTTCATTAGTAGTATTTGCATCATTTCTTTTAAAACTTGCCCGAAATCATCATCGTTTGTTAGTCCTGGTAATAACTTGCCTTCACTATTTCCTACCTTAGCGGTAGAATTGATTCTTAATTGATTATTAAGGATTATCTTTTCTGTCGTGTTCTGCCTGTTTTAGGATACCCAACGTACAATGGAACATCGTACATAGCCGTTCTTCACTTTTTTCCCCTTGTAGACAGCCGCTTTTATTGTAACAGTTTGTCCACAAAGCCTAAATCTCGTCAAACGTCATTCATCTGCTGGGTTATGCTGCAGTGTATGTATGTTTGCGTTTGATGTCCCAAGGTTGGTTATATGCGCTCACCTGAGCCGAATGAATCACCACAACAGTCAGCTATGGGCTCACCTGCCACGTAGAAAACAGGCGACAGGCTGCCATTGCTTCTGGTATCGGAGTATCCAGGCCTTTGTACACGACGGTAGGTCATGCTATCGTGATACTGGCTGTGCGGAACTAAATGATGAACCAGCCGAAAGTGTCATTTTTTAAATAAACAATCGACAGTCATTTTTATGGCAACGCAATTAGATCGAATTGGTCGGTGTTCGTATTCAGAAACTAGAAGTGTGTAGTAAAAACTAACCGTAAATACTTCCAGGGTGGTCATCGACTTGTCGTAGTTAGAAGTCTATAAGCGGGTGTATCAAACTACATTTTCTTCTCTGTTACATATTTTCAGTCTTAGGGTGTAGTAGTCAAGACCGAGCTACTGGATGGCCTAAGTAAATACAGGCGTACCTCGCTAGGCTTTCAGTGACGACGGAGTGAACGAATACAACAGAAAAGTTAAAGGTTTTAAACAACTTACGATAATTCAAAGAATTTGACTCGTAGAAGGTGTTCACAAGTATTCAAGATGACCACCACAATATTCCAAATTACCAGTATCCGGAAGTGGGGATATTACGGAGTTACCGTGGACTGCTGAAACGCGATCGGAGCTGCGACGATGTTCGTAATACGACGGAGCTAAAAAATTGGGTGAAAGGTCGTATAGTGTCATTAAGCGACTGCGTAAAAAGGGAGAACAACAAAATGGTACACAAATTTTCTATTGCACTGCACGGTCAATTCGTACAACATGCAAAAGTGATGCAAAAGCGTTGTTGTACAAAACTGAAGCATTGCTAGTTAATAAAAATAAGAAAAACTCTACAAGGGTAATGAAATTTATAATCTTACTGTAGTTTGCTATTGTCGGCGTGTTACTTCGACCGATTAGATGGAACAATGATTCCTTTGGATTGATTTATTGACCTGGGTTAGGTGTGACGCCGTCGCTCAGTCGCAATCGACCAGTAGACGATTACTTACATTAGTCAATAATTTGACCAAGTTAAGTATTTACCTATTGGCTACCAAGCCCATTCACGCAACGGGCAACGCGCACAAGCTTGTAGGCGTGGACCCATACGATATGCTGTGTTAACAACTGTATCGGTCCTCTGTTGTGTCTACGCGGTGTGAAAACCACCGATCGGATGGCTATAATGTATGGAACAGCACAAGATCGTTAAGTGAGACATGGATACGTCATGTGATCCAGCGAGTAAGAACTTCGAAGCTTCGATGATTTCTGAGCTGGTTTGCCATGGACATGTGTGATTCAGGTGGGTTCGCACAACTCCGCCTTTTCTTTGGGTCCGTATTATTTATCCATTCTTACTCATGACCGCGGAATGTTGCCGTCTATTTTCTGCAGATAGACACACATATGATCCTACTCCAGCACACCCCTGTTTTTGGTATACACGTTGAAGCAATCATGTTTCTGCTTTACCGAAGCTTCTTTGGAGTGACTTCGGACGATAGCCAACTGCGAGTTCTGCTGAACTGCTTCCAGCGGTTTCGTCGACGGGGTTGTGATGAGCAAATTAGGTATGATATATTCACACGCAACGAGGCAGTAGTTTGTTTTCTCAACACGTTTACTGTCTACTCGATTTGCTCAGCCAGGCGGGTCGAAATGAGATGACGTGGTACTGACCTAACGTGTTTGATCCCGTCCGAATTGATAGTCTGAAAACTCAATGCGTAGTTTGAGTACTGCTGTTGTTGGTTGCTGCTGCTGTTGAATGTGCACATCAACTGAAATGGGCATCCACGACCACTAACATCATTTGGCCTTCAAATGGGCGGATAAATCGCAAATGGATTCGCTTGCAGCGTGTGTTGCCGATCATCCTTTATGGCTGTGGTGGTGGCGCTCGGATTTTCTTGGCAAGGTGGGCGTGACTTTGCTGTCAACGCGATATTATTGTCCCGCACACAATATCACGTGTGAAAATGCGACAAAGATGCTGCTTGCATAATTCCTGAATGCACATCATGAATTTCGTTGAGGATGAGCGGTTACAGTCGCTTCAGAAACACCACACGTTCCCTAAAGAAAACACGCGTTTTGAAAAGTTAATTCAATCCTTCTAGATCGGATAGATCGTTGGATATGTGTGCTGGCCATGCTATTTACACGTACCGTTTAACTGTAGGGAGTACGATATCTCGACTTGTATCCGCTGGGTTTGGTTGGTACATGGTAGAAACTTCAAGTGAGATTCACGAGCTATTGTGAAGCGAGTTCTCTAGATCGTACCGCCGGCAATGATAACCCACTCAAGACATCAACAATATTATTGTGTCGTCCATGTGTTGTAACCTGATCAAACGTTTGGAATGAAAACATGAAGCGCGAAAGCTGTACGGGTTTATGTCACTCGGTACGAAACCAAAATGAACGTCATGTTAACCATAATTGTGACCAGTCTGGTAATCAGAAAGCACACCTTTATTGATCCAGTGTGGCCAGACAACCAACGGCTAGTATGACGAACAAGTATAAACGGGTGATTGAGTAGAAATACATTAGACATTTGCAAGAGTGGGAACTTGACCTTAACACTATCGATATACTGCACTTAATAGCTAAATACATAAGTTAAAGGGCCTGTTCTTCTCCCGGTTAAGAAATTTAGTATGATGTGTGTAAAACGTTTCCCCCAGAAGATCTTGATTGGGATTTTGGGCGTCAATCATAATGATCAATGCTTCACACCAGGTTTGTGATTAATTCTCTTCTGCTGTGGTCGATCTTCGTAAAACGGTAAAAGATTACACGTTCGAAGCTACCCAAAGACCTATGTATTTACGTAACATCGAGGTAATACAACGAAGCATCGTGAAAAAGTGTGATTGGTTTTACTATAGTAGAGCACGTGGGAGAGTAAGAGTCCGTTTAGCTGTACTAAAAACAATTGATAGACCCTTGTCCATCGCTGTATTTTGGCTTTACCTAAAAGCCGGTGAAGGATTGGGTCGGAAAACGGTTATCACTCTTGACGACGACTAAAATTTGCTCACATTTCCGGATGGTGGGGCATCCAATGGAGTTCCTTCCTCTTTCAAACATTCTAGGCCTTCCTTTATTGGTTTAACTTCGGGGTACCAGAGCTTTACGTCTTATTCTTTTCAATACACAACCTGTGTGCGATAGCCTTTTCATGATCAGGTCCAAAGTTTCAAATCATAATCAGTCTTAGTTTCCTTGGCTATTGCGCACCCTTCCGCTCGCTGGCTAAAATCGATCAGCCGTTTTATGGCTGGTCCGCAAACGATCAGGTATCCATCACAGTCCCGAAAGGGGCTGAGAAAGGAGTTTTGCAAACGGTTGGTCCCAGTGACCACCAGCGAAGTGGTGGACAGCTGTTTCGACCTAGTTGGGTCTCATCAGCACCACGCACGCCGGAGAATCGAACCCACGACCCGTGAATAAGTGGCAGATTGTAGTTCAAGCACTTATCCACTAGACCACGGGGTCATGGTAATCGAGGTAATCAGTCTTACTTTTAGCGATAGGGGTATCATCTGGGTGTGCTCATTTACTGGTTACTCCTTTAACAAGAGGGCCAGTGATACTTTGGTACATTGCTGGGCTAGACTACTTTCGAATAGAAGGCGAGTGTAACGGGACAACCCCTCGCGTATGCTAATTCTTTTTTAAAGCTCACCTCGGTAGTATACGTAACTCACGTCCAATTCCGTCAAAAGTTCACACACACCCTGATAATGGTGTTTACATTTCCTCGGTTTTGTGTTACAAAGTGCTTCACAAATGCTCAGTGTTTCACCACTTTTTGGTATGGACACTATTTGTGTTGCTCAGTCTGAGTGCTGGATAGATTCATTTGTACTTTCTTTTGGATCCGACATTTTCTATTTCCAGTCTTGTCCCGAATGACTAAGGTCGAGTCCGGACCTCCCTGAACTTCTATTCTATTTTTAGCAAGAGTACCAGATGTGCTGCATAATTTCGAAACCCTCTTGACTTCATCTGAACGAACACATTCGTTTGCGCACTCAATGTTTTGGATTAGTATGACCGAACATCAAATAGGATGCCGGAGAGATCCTTAATCCAGTTCTGCCCATGCTCACTTAAACCTTTCATTCGCAGAAACGCGTAAGTAATTTACACAAAGAACATGCCCACCGCCTGACCATTATGTGACGGCAAATAAATCATGTGTGTATGTCGCTGTGGTGGCTGTAGTTGGGCTGTCAGGTCGCAATCGTATTATGGCGGACAGTTCGTTATCCATTCACATTCGAAGAAACAATGACCGATATGCCCAACGCGGCTCCGTGGAGTGATTGACAATAACATTATTAACTGACTTCAAGTGAAAAATTCCTAAGCTTCAGACGTAGCCGTGTGGTTCAGCCGATGGAGCATTTACCTTGTCTGGACATACTGTTTCTGTCGGTGGTTCTTTTTTCCAGTCGAAGTTAAGACTTTCCACACTTCGATCTCTTCTAAATTATCAAATTTGCCAAACTACCTATTAATGATACGACTAGTCATATCCTCGTCAATCAGATTTGTTAGCTCGGGAATCAGGAGCCCAAAAACAATTATGGTTGTAAGGTCGCGGGTTCCTGGTATGGCCTTCTGAAAATTTGCGAATTAAATTCACTTTCTGACGGCCAGTTGGTTTTGAGTTATGCACACCACTACGACATTAACATAATTTTCTACGCATTGCAAATGTTTTGGTTTATGAGTTTTAAAATGTACTACTTTTTTAACACTCTGTGATGTATGACCCACCGAGGAAAATTCAACAAGTTCTTTAACACGGCAGCTCATAAACTTTCTCCCACATTTAGAGTTTTTCACCCCCGGATAATAACCGTTTGCCCTTCTCCTCGCTACTGACGTGGATAGCTATTGTTTTACTCACGCTCCACAAGAGATAAAAAGGGTCGTTAGGTAAACTCATCGGCGGACTCATCAGATCGACGGGGTCATACTTTGGCATATCGTGAAAACTTTCGGTCTCGCATTCCAAATACCGTCTAATGGTTGGTTCGTAGACCTTGCTTGTTGTGTCGCACCAATGTCGTTGCTCCTTTATGCTCGAGGTAATGACAGTTCGGCTTGATTTTCGCGGTCATCAGCTTCTTGGTTGTTACCGTATCTGGTGAGTAAGTTAGTGTAGTTTTCCGCTGAAACTAATGTTGAACGGCAAGGTTTTTGTAGGTTTATTTCAAACGTATGAAGATGCAGCAACCAGTTGGTTGCTGCCCATCATCGCATTATTACGTCCATCGTTTGATTAGGGCAGTATTCCCTCAAAGTAGACCTATTGCAACAACCGAATACACTGCTACCAATCCAAGCAAGCCGTTACACGTAGTCAAGCGTTATGAGAATCTTTAGTCATGGTTATCGATACTGTGGTCAGTTCAAACAGATTTTTATCGATGGTCAAACACACTTCCATGTGATGCTGTGTGCGAACACATCGAACGTGCATCGCTAACGGACACATCACAATGCTTAGGCGATTAACTTTCTTCGATTTCCTGCTTGGAGTAAGGTTGTAGCTCGACCCTCACGTTTTAGACTTGATGTGATGTTCGACCGGAGTCGATTGCCACAACGATTACGTTTCACTGTACTTGAAATATCTGACTTACATCAAGCAATGGCGTGCTGTCCAAGTGCACACCCCATCCGTCGTGCCCTGACTTCGAGGGGCTCGATTCAATTTTCAAGAATGCGTTCAATCATGTTCCCATTGGAGGATATATTTTTGGATGGACAGTATATATTCCTTAATACAAAGGACTTTCAGGATTATTTTGAGGACCTTCAGCTGTGATGTATGACTGACTAATTGTCAACAGATTGCTTAGTTTCCAGATTTCACATCTTTCGGGACCTTAACTTACAATAAACAATCCTTCTATCACATTTGTTAAAACGTTTTCTTCATTTATCTTTTTAAATTTACGTACGCTTGACTGTGCAAACGATTTGAATTATGTATTGACACAAACGTAGTGAAGAATTTTCTAGTTGTTTAGGTCTTTAGATTATCAGTAAAAAATGTTGAGTTTCGGTTATCAAATTCTGAGTGCCTGTATGTATGCGTGTTTATTCAGAAATTCAACGCACGTACTAAGCGTTAGTATACCGTATCCAAGTTGGTAGTTCATGTTGTCCATCAGGAACATGGAATTTAAAATCATACAATTAAGCTATCGACTGGTTCAAGAGTCTGTATCGTTCACCTAACGATCATCGATGTCAGCTCTGTTTTACTGTCCGTTTGGTTTCTTCGTTTTCTAACATTTTTCTGTTTATCATTCACATTAACCGATAAACAATCTACTATTTGCCTTTGTCCGTTTTAGTGGTTTATCGAAAGTCGCCTGGTCCCTCATCTCATCAAGGAATTCGCTCCGACCAATTCCTGGGAGGCAAGTGCTGGTTTCATACTTCCGTTTTAGACGAGTTTTTACATTTGTATACGGTTAGACAACAAAATAAACAGCAATCATTGACACAGACTCCGAACTGATTTGAAGAATGTATGCCTCGCCTTAGCAGCTCGCTACACTTTTACAGGTGCATTGGGTGAATATCCGTTCAATCAGAATGAATGAACCAATTTGTACCGATCGACCACACACCCTTTTCTGAATACCATTCACTTGACCAGTCTCTATTTCAGCCGACTGTCAAGGTCCAAAATTTGGCGGTCGATTGGACTGCGGAAGGCAGTCCGGTGAATCGCGGTTTGATCACTGGAGGTTAACTGGAAGAGTACGCATGTGGAAAACTCGAGAGTAGGCGATTCACCTACCTACATCTCCACAAAGCAAAGTGACAATGATTCAGTCCATGTGTGAACTGCCGTCTGGTCAACTGGAATAATTGAGCATTACTCACCGAGCGTTTACCTATGATGATTCAGCCGCGCAGTGATCAACACAGTTGTCTGGTGAAAACAAGGCCGGGGTTTTAATCCCGGCTGTAGCAAGGATATGCGCTGTTGGTGAGCTTTAACATGAATGAAGCTCGAGTCTGATGCCTCTTTTCAAAAGGAACTGAATGGAAGGTCTATGGAAACGCGACAGCTACAATCAATTTTGGATGGTGTTCAGTTTATATGGAGGAATTTTATTGGTTTCTTTGAATTGCGCCGTCATTAGTTTGAACTTCTTGGTTTTACCGCAGTCACATTCATTATTAATAATTTCCACCAAAAATGGCTGCATATTTTCGAGTGTTGACGCCCCGACCAACCAAACAAGTTTGGTTCGCTTTCCAACAAATACACTGCCCCTTTCCAGTACGAATTTATAGTGGTCGCGTTATTCATCTTTTATCGAATTTCACACGGTATTTGGGATCCTGTGAGATGGAGCGGTGACTGAAACAGCGAATGAATGATATTCAACAAATGCCATCTGTGTTAGATAGTCTGCCATAGATGTATGTAGGATAAAATGCAAAATCGACGACCAGAGCCGTTTCCTATTTCGTGTTTGATCCGAGCCAGTTAACCGATGCCGGTTGAGCCTGGGCGTTATTTTTATTCACGAAGGTGCGTATGGATGTGTGGTCCGCTGGCTGAGCGCTGAAAACCATTGTACTTTTTTGTCCAAGACTACGTATTCGCTCTCTCGATACGCACAAGACACTTAAGGTATACACGTGGGCGTACAGCCCACATTCACATACATTCACACTTTTCCAGCCATAACGAATTTGATTCCTTTGTGGCTAACACATAGATTTGTATTGTATGTGTGTGTGTTTATACTGGCAGTGAGCGTGAGACTAAAGCATAAGTTCGCAGTGGTGTCGCCTACGCCAACAAGTCTGCTACGCTGTGTGATCTATTGGTTTGTTCCGGTCGAAATATTTTACCGTTTTTTTGGATTCACTGAAGTCGTTTGCAACACCATTTTAAAAAAATCTGAACCCTCGAATCAATTTGCTTGCAGTTGACCTACACTAGCAATGGCCCTAACCACCTTGCTTCTTTGCTCCTGCCAAACGAAACGAACCATGTAAGTATCGTTCGTGCTGAAGCCTGTTTCTTTTTTCTCTCATTTCAACCTAGATCCACCAATCAGTTGCTCATTGCTTAATCCAGTTGATCACCATATTACGTTCCTATCTGTCTAACAATGCGCCTCCGTGCGGCCCAGACTCGGATTCGAGCGCCGTGTTCGATTCGGGGTTACCGGCAACAAGCCCCTATGCGATGCTAGTGAGCGAGGACGAGAGGGCCTATGCTGTCGCCGCTAGACTGTTGGACATTCTAGAGAGGTTAGTGTTCAGCAGCGTGTTTTTCGTGTCTACTGGCAACATTCGGGAGTATGAATTGTATGTGAATTAAGCGGAATAGTAGACTTTGCGGACGCCATCTTACTTGTAATTTATTTGTTTGTTAGTCGTTTGAGTTTGGATGCAGAGGTTTCAAGGTCGGGTTCGATGTCATCCTTTTCTTTGGTCTTTAAATTCCGTTGTTTATGCTTGTTTGAATGTCCGCCCCTTCGTGAATGGTTATGAGCCCAACCGGATAGCATTGTATATCTAGCCACCGTTCACTTCACCAGCGACGGGAAATATTCCACGAGTAGTGAATTTTCATCAAACGTGAAAAAACAGCAACTGAATTAAGTACGACCAGTGTTTTGAATGCAGATGCGTCTTTGGCTGCGACAAGCCGCTATGACAAATACTGTTTTAGCCGGTGGTTTGAGCTATCACGAGGTCCTCAGCTGAGCAGGTGTTATCTATGAACGTTATTCAACTGATCAGTCAGGGCCTTCATGTTTTTTGACTTAGCCGTTGCAGGACTATCTTCTGGTGTTACCCAATCATTGGTAGCCTTAACGAATATTGTACGATAAGGTAAACGTTCAGCTGGCATACCAATTACGTTTTCAGACACTCGTAGGCTACAGTTTAATCGTCTATCCAATGTATTGTGTACCTGAAAATTTTCAACTACGCGTCAGCGAGCAGCTGTTTTGCCCGCACGATCATTCCGCCCAATTGGGACTAGTTGACGGACTCAACGATGGGCAAACATCGCTAGCTTGTTAAAATCTTCGTTGCGAACATACCACGTGTCTGGACCATACGACGGTATAACTAGTACGCAGACATTCACCCGATTGTCTGTGCAGCGCCAAGGATGACGCAGCTTCCCAAGAGTAACATATGCCTTTGGTATTCCTGGTAATCTCATATTGACAACAGCAAAGTTTAACAGGATGATATTACCTGAGTATGTGAAGTGGTGCGCCGTCTCAAACGGACTGCCAGGAATAAAGAAGGTGAGAGTGGGAGCTGTCCAGTCTTGAAGTAACACTTTAAACGTGTGAAGCGCATCCTGTACATGACGTCTTGGTCATTCGCCTGGTTCATCATGGGGTGCGTGCGTTCGGCGGACAGACCGCACAGAACAATCTTGTCTACGTCAATCAGCCTAGTTCCGAGATTGGATTCCACTTCAAGGTCAGTGGGATCCTCAAACACACCTGTCAGCTGAACGGAAGGTTGGGTACGCTTGGCCAGTACCGCTCGTAGCTGTAGACCAACAGCATTCTCAATCAAAAATGTCCATTGTCCATTGGGCTCCAGCTAGGAAATCGGAGACGTCCTGCCGAAGCAAGGTTCGATGTCAGTGTCTTCATACCCCCAGGTCACGCTAGCCACCAGACCGCCACTTTCAATGTAACCCATTACTCGCAAACAAGACACTGCGTGACAACCATTCGCAAAATGTGCCCAAGCCAACAAGGCCCACGAGACGAGATCACCATGTTTGTTGATCGACAGAATTTGTGCATCCCGAAGATACGTCATTGCCTAACGCCATTCCTGTCACACAACGCTTATGCTTTGGAGGTCCTAATAGTCGGATACATACACTGAATCTACTCTGCGCGAATAAGCCGTCCTGCATTATACACGCAAAATTCCATTGAAAGACAGGTCTTGCAGACACCATATCTGGTTACGTTGTCAAACGCTCTCCGATCTTCAGCTGGATGAATTGTGATCTCATGGGACATGCCAGGTCTGCTTTAGTTCTCAAGGTGCCTGGAAATTCCGACTACCTCTAACGATTCACCATCAAAGATGAGGACATGCGCAGAGTTTCGTCAATTCTCCAACAACTCCTTACGGTTAGAAGTTGCAAAAGTCGTACCACACTGTGATCTATCTAAGACGTTGTGATTCTCTTGTGAACCATTATAGATGAGAACGCTGCCGTTTGTATACTCTGGTTCTTGAGGTCCGGTGCCTAAGAGCATTTCCGCACCATCACACTTGTAACCTTCCATAGCGCACTCTAGGATCTCATCCATTGCACATTTGAATATGAAAGAACGATAATGGACTGTCTTTTCGTATTCCCTTTGTAGTGTTAAATGTCAACGATAAGCTGCCATAAGCCTTACCTTGGTCTGAGGTTTAACGGTTGCCTGCTTTCGGGATGCTGGCATACTTCCGAGTGCCCCCCCCCCTCCTCAATAGACTGCTCCACAATGCAGCTCTGCCAACTGAATCAAAGGCCTCTATAATGTTTTAAACGGACAATAATTGCCAGCCTTCTGTATGAACGTTGGTGTTCGTGCTTACGGTAACGTGTGAAGACGTGGTCAGTGCAGTTACGACGAGGACGAAATTGAGCTTAGTTCTCTCAGATGTGTTGTTTTCGTGAGACACGTGGTCTACGCAGTACAATATCTGCCAACGACTTCGGCACTGTGGAGATCGGACTAACTCCGTACTGGTTTGCACGCAGAGTGCTTGAGCCATTTTTGGAATTGAAGGTGATGCTAGCCAAATGCCCTGTACTTTAATACATCACCGACCCATAGTTTCCGGAACAGAGCCGTCTGCCTTTTTCCTAAGGCTGGATAGTCCTCTGTAAAAACCATAGATCCTTTTTAACGGAGTACCTTGTGATGTTTAGGGAACATTATCTCGAGTGAGACTTCTGTTTTCGAGGACAGAATGACGTCATAGGAGCTACACGAAGGCGCAGTAACGGTGCTGATGGCCAGTTGAACTGTTGTTGAAAATGCTGTGCTCAGCGTCGTAATCGCCGTTGCAGATTATGAATCGACTGATCATCGGCTTGGCTGATTGTCTCGCTGGTACTGGGCTTCCTGCCTATTGCTCGCAGGAAGTTGACCGAAAAGCATATGGGAATACGAAAGCTGAAATCAATGGTGATGTTTAACCTATGTCAACCGAAATCCCCTATTACTTAGTAATCGAATAATCCTTTAACAGGAGGGGAAATATGTGACGGATCGCTTGGGTGCGGTGAAATGTGAGTAAATCGGCTGGTGATACGTCGGCCAAAAAGTTGTGATAGCAGCATGAGATGCCTCCTAACTTCATCGTTGCCCGCCCACCGGTGTTACCCGATGCCAGCAGTCGACCGTTAACATCGATAGTCAAACACTTGGAGAGAGTATGCATCTTCCATTTTTTTGCGGCTTCGTTTCGTAGCCATGAAGTGTCGCAACCTTTACAGCCACTCTGTGCTCGACCCCTAAACTTCAACGAGAATAGCCTCCGATTAGCGTGTACTGCCTTGATTGTGCGTGCTTTCATTTTATTATGTATACCTCCGCAGCTACTGATGCAACTTCCTGCGTGCACAAACCGGTCAACGTTCTCCGTAACTGCATTATCCTACCGCAGACCTATACACAGCAGCCTTACGGTGGTGCTGCATTGAGAATGTGAAGCGCTTCATAAATTATATGGCAGAGCGCGCGGTGGCGCTTAACGTTGTCTATACCGCTTGAAAGTTGACCGAGGGTAATATATTATCGTCGGCATAATCAGGATCAGTGTCTACAAGTGTGTAGACTGTGCTCCCCTATTTCGTCTGTGATAAAGTTGAACAGAAACGGCGAAAGTGAATAGTCCTGCCATAAGGCGACCTTAATGTTGAAACTGTTAGACAGTTTTCCGTGGACCCTAACGTAGTTTGAAGCATGGGTATAAAGTGCCGACATTCTTTTCACATAAACATTCGACACACCTGTCTCTTATAGCCACTCTGAACATGTAGATCGATCCATCTATTTCTGATAACCGACAATCGTTATCCATGACGAAACCTCTGTCTGTTCTTCCCTTATGTCGGTCGCATGTGCTGCAGTGGATCGGTGAATTAATGTATGTCAGCACCCTAGTTATGACTGGGGTCAAGTTAATTACCGTATGATTTTATTAAGGGCTTCTAACTTGAATTAGCCGATCGCTTTGTAGAGCCACTACCATAGTGGGACGTTTGTCGCCTAAGCCAACATCCCCATTGTGTTTAAGAATCAAAATGCGGTAGTGGACCTTAGTTTTGATAGTTGATTCTAAATCCACTAACCAGGGCATTACAACACATACATGTGACGGCACTATCGTAGAAGCAGGGACCAGTTACATTGTTCTTCAGTGTTTTCTGCTGAGCTACCTAACTTTCTGTCCTCCGCTCTGATCTTGGTCTCATTGGAAGATTGACACTGTGGACCAATTGTACGGATTGGTCTTAAAAATCTACTAATATCCTTCGAATGGAAGGCTGTTTCCACCCCATTAACTTTCTCAGTTACCTAACTCTCACGATCGGCAATTAAACGACGCGTGACCTCCTTACAGATATCCTTCCATAACTGGTCAAAATTACCATGAGGAATACTGTCACTGACGTCCTACAACTCCAGGGACTTCCATGATATTCGCCGTTTACTTGACCCGTGAATCACTGTGTTATATGCTGTAATGCCTACGAGATTTCGGCCCAGCAGTTGAGATGTTTGAGGTTAGAATTTCTCAACTCTCATTGTGTGCTAGCTTGGTACTCATGCTGTGCCGCCAGTCGAGCTGGTTTCTCGATAACCGACCGTTGTGATCGGTGAGGTCATTGTCCAGCGAAAGTAAGAACAAAACAAATGACCAATGCATGATCCGATTCCAAGTATGGACTCCAATAAGAACGACAGTCCCGAATTCGTTCAGTTCTCCAGAAACCAACGACCGTGTGTTCCATCTGGGATCGGGTATGAGTCGAAGGAAGGAGGAGCCAAGTAAATCAATGATGCACACGATATCTATAATTAATCTGACTACCAATAGCCTATGTTTTGTGCAGTTACAACATCCGCCCGCAATTATCCGAGCGATGTGGATCTTTTCCAAACCTGTCGTCCAAACGAAACTCATCCTCACCAGGGAAGTCAACTAGTAGGATCATATTCCTGGCCACAGTGAATATATCTGAGCAGTGTGGCCACCTAAGCAAAGTGACTAGAACCGAGCATAAGGCAGCATTGTCAGCAGTGTCATCTCCATTGGAGCATAGACAGACATTAAAAAGGTTTTTAGGCCTCAGCGTTTACAACTGGTCTTAACGGAACTTGCCAAGCAAACGGCACAGAGTTCACTGCTAACTTCTATCCAGTCAACTGGCCTGGTTGCCGCCCTTGTGCCTGGAACTACGCTCGTTCCGGCGTGACCGACAGAGACGGCCGTAGAGTCGCCCTAGGTACACAACCACTGTGATGTAAACAACATAGATACTATCTTTCAGATACGTTGAATACTGTCTTAGAGTCTCGTCCATGATATGTAACAGACGTTGAATTTCAATGAGTCTATGTGGGTGCAGCCCGTCGACTTATCTGTTTTTAGAATGTGAACC
The DNA here is from genome assembly GCA_014220965.1 of Paragonimus kellicotti. Classification (NCBI taxonomy): domain Eukaryota; kingdom Metazoa; phylum Platyhelminthes; class Trematoda; order Plagiorchiida; family Troglotrematidae; genus Paragonimus; species Paragonimus kellicotti. Next base: position 21,593 of record LOND01028955.1, read on the forward strand.
TTGAACGCACCTGTATTAACTCGCATTTTAGGCTTAGACAAGAAATGATGGGGACGGCAAGCCGGGTTATGAGGTACGAAACTTATCGAGATAGTGTCAGTATGATTAACTATGTTATGCAATATGCAGAATAATGACAGGAAGTGAAGATCGAGAAAGAATCAAGAGTTAAATTTGACAAGACAATGAATGAATGGATCCGCAAAGACATGTTTTTGTCTACTCACTCTGTTGTGTGCAACATATTAGTCTGTCTAGTTTATACTGCAATACTTCCGACATACAGTATGGTAAAATTTGTGTTGTGAATATTCATGGTTGTGTGTGGGCTGAGATACTGCCAGGACGCCCAGACCTAGACAGGAGAACGATTAGGGTTCTCAACCAAAGCCTTTGGCTCCGAAAGCCTGTAACACAAGGCAGCTGGCCTGAACCAGTACCGTTTGTTCCTAAGTAAGAGGTCAGTCCATCTCCCAGCTTGGAGGACCAGAGGAATATGGTTTGTTCGACTCTTGTCTATTGGCGTATCTAATCTAGTCTCATTGCGACCGGTGGTAGTTCGGTTCATGCGCTCTTCAGTTGGCTCTCATCAGGCCAGATGCTCTGTCCATCTTTCGTGAGGTTGATTGGCTTCTACTCCAGATGTGTATGGATCAGCCGTACTGGTGATCGTCATCTTGTGGATCATGCTGGCTAGCCAAAGACATCAATCGCTCTTGAATTGTTCGTCTCCATTTAAAGTCACAGTAGCAATTCACTTCAACCATGTGTGACGGTTTTTAAATTCTCCCTGGGCATCAGCACTCTCCGTAAAGTCATTCATTTGCGCAATCCCTCATTATTTTTCGATCGATAATATTTTTCGACACCATTCATTAGTTCACCACATTAGCTTTAAGAGTGACTTATTCTGGATTTAGGAATCTACACTGACGAGGTCATAGATAGTCACCCTTCTCTAATAAAACGTCACGGCTGGTTTCTTCCAGTTTCCACTCAGTTATACAAATAGGACAGCAAACTGGCTGATACCCCTCTGATGCTGTTGTAATGTTTATGACGCCAAATACTGTCCTTGATCTTTGCTGGATATTCCAATTCTACCTCTCAGAATACTTCATTCTGTGAAAAGTGTATTCACATATGTCCTAACAAACTTGTTTTCCTCAGCAGAGATCCGTATCAAAATCACTTGTCTCAGTGAACTCTCCCCTGGCGCATAAGCGATTCATCCTTTCCCTCTGACGCATTCATTTCCGACTTTATCGCTGGTGAATTTTCTGCAGGATTGATTTGCGCACTTGGTCCAGCTGCTTGTTTCTCACTGTACTCTTAATGTTTATGAATAACGGACCTCTGCTTTCAGTCCATAAGCTTCACCATTTTCATACTGATTACAACACGCTTTCTGTTGCTCGTGAAATTATTCCTGTCTCTTTCCGTCAACTATCTTAACATTGCTTCATCTCACAACCTCGCCTGATCAATTCATGTGACAATCGTGTTTAGTAGAGTTAGAAGACCATATTTTTCTACTTTGAACCTCAAGGCCGTATGCATACCTCATCTCCTGATTTGTCGCCCCATTATTGCGTGCATTTCCTTGGCATTGGATGTGCTACCCTTTTGTCTGCATGTTTGAAAGACATTATACTTTTAATAAAAAGGCGTAAACTTCTAAATGTAGTGATGATTCGCTTACTGGTTTGATCAATGTTTCCAGTTTCTGGCGCTTTATTGCTTGCAACCAGTGTGCTGATAGAATACTTGTTAAGTTTATCCATCTTAAACGCTTTGTTAGTTTACCGTGGTTTGCATTTGAAGAACTTTTCTGATAGACTTTTTCGCTAGATTATCACTTAAGTTTTATCCAAGCATGTTTACCACTGTATTCGTTCATCTAAACTGAATAATCACTCTTTCGGTGTGTAAAGTTTTTCATTGGCTCGTCTTGCCTTTTCATTTACTTCCGTCGCAGCGAGGAAACTGTGAACGCAATTCTGGATCATCTAACCAACGGCGACACGGTGACCACATCGATCGCTGTCAACTGTATCGAAGTGCTTATCGCTTTGATGGACAAACGAAGACCGTGAGTGTAGTGTACGCTTCTCCCTACTCGCTTACTATCGTGTACTTTGTGTGAACGTCACATAGGTTGTCGTTAATCTCATGTGGGATGCTACGTAAACGCGTTGACCAGAATGAATTTGTTTGTATTCAACCAGGTTGCAACCAGCGTTACTATCTATATAATCATTATTTGAAAATTTACCCAATGATTGTACATCTGTTGGGTTTTTCCAAACTTCTGTTCGCTTATTCCTCTTTCTCGTTCAGTGACCCTTAATTGGTTTTGTCCGAACGATGTACGTGTGTCATCCCGTAACTGGTCCACCGTACCATATGTGTTCCACACCTTCGTGTCATCTAAACTAAGAGTGGAAAATGCGCCGCATTCGGATTCGTTCACATTGATTCATCGAGCTAACAACCGATTTCTGTCCATATAGAGATCCTTTTTAACTTTTTCGGACAGAATGTTCCTCGCAATCAATGTGAAGCTGACGTACTGCTGTCCGAGCCAGTGACACAACGGCCATCATTCATTCACACGTCGTTCATTTAACTACTTCCATCGTGCTATGATATCCAGTTGGTGGCTGCTTTGCAGTTCGCTTGATTGCCAACATGCATAGTTTAACCTCTCAACACGGCAAAATCAACTTTTCATGTTCATACGTTTTTCACAGAGGGAACTCGTTCTCCATTATGTCTCGTCTTCTTTCTGCTCGTTGTTTAAGTCTACTCATCTTATATGGATGATCGATGCTTGCGCTTGCGGTCTGATTTTTCTCAGTCGTGGAACATCTGTTGGTAACAGGTCACGTGGTTCATCCATTCGATTGTTGGTACGTCATAAACCGTCATTATAAACTCATCCGATACGCTGTTTGTCGCGGGCCACGAAACTCTCTCTCTCTCTCTCTCTCTCTATATATATATATATATATATATATATATATATATATATATATATATATATATCATCATATCAGCCATGAGCCTGACCAAAAGGTACTGTGGCTCGGGCTGCCGCTCACCTCAACAGTGACGTGGAATATCCTAGAAGAAAACGTTACTAAGAAGGTTGAAAATTAATAGAAGTCTAAGAAGAACTAGAAATGGTATGGATGCAGGTACGCCATTGACTGCGACACGCCGCCATCTCGGATAGCGTCTCTAACCAGCGGTTTGAGTGATCACGAGGACCCCATCCAGGCAGGCGACACCACTTTACTCAGTGGAGCAGTCAGGGTTCTCATATTTCGTGACCACGTTGTCGCTTGACCACCACGTGGTTTCACCCAACTGTTGGTGGTCTCAGTATATAATGCCCGGTACGGTAAACGCTCAGCTGGCATGCGGAGTACGTGACCTAACCATCGCAGGCTGTGCAACGTGAGTAGTTGACCGATCGATCGCGCATCCCGAGCGTTCCGGAATACGCGCCGGCGAACTGCCGCATTGCTCACGCGATCAGTCCACTTAATGTGGGCTATTTGGCGGAGACAACGATGGTCAAATACAGCAAGCTTGTTGATATCTTCTCTCGCGTTGCTAACACAATCAACCTAGCTTATACACCGTACTCAAAGGAAACGACGATAGTCGAACATCGAGAGCTTACAGACACATATAGCACGAATGGGTCGAATCCATTGTCAGTGGAGCAAGACCAAGCCCACACAAAAAAATACTGCTAACACTCCGTTCAATCGACGATCGCATGTCCTTTTTATGCGATAAATCAGGTCTCACACAAAAGTCGCGACAACATTTGAACTGGAGAACGACGATAATTGTGGATATACTAAGAGTCGTGACACCACGTGAGCATCGTGTACTAAAGTTAACAGCGTTCGGACACAACTGTGTAACTCCTTCGAAACATACTGCTCCAAAATAAACTTTCATAGCTGGTGCGGCTTCTGGTTGTCCGTTAAATTCTTTCAGTAGATTTGACTGAAATAACCTATTCGCCAATGTTGTCTGGTACGAAGTTGTCACCGTTTTGCCACTCGAATGCTAGTTGACCACTCTAAACTTACGGTAAAAAGTGACTCCTAAAAGTTGCGGCTTAAACAACCGCACGAATCAGTGTGGGAACAATGCAGATCAGAAACAAAATTAGTGAATTTCGACTTTTGAAAAAAATAAAACACTAAAAGACGTCTTGCCAGGAGACACGTACAACCGGGACCGGCATCACGCGATATGTGCAACCACATTTTATTTATCTCCCAAGAACAGAATAAGGTCTGAAATTTGTTGAGGCTGTAGCTGCTCGCTAAACAAACTCGACCCGAAGAGTACCAAAGCAAACGATCTCAAATCTGTCTCGTCTCTGGCAGTTTTGTCCCGCCTTCCTAAAAACATAGGCAGCATTGAAATGGCTCCCATCCTTTCATCTTGTAACTTTCAAACAATAAATATACTGAGTTTAACGATTTGAAGTAGGTATATAAAACAATGTTGTCAGAGTCAACAGCTAAGAATCTCTGTGCCATTTACACGATTCATTGCAAACGTTGAAACTCTTAACACAGCTTACATTAGTTGATTTCCCTTAATCAACATTGGATAGCATGAGACACTGTTCACGCTTATTTTAATCTTATCAGATCATCTAAAAGCCTGCTTTCCATTATTGATCATTGACAATACGTATAAAGCTCGTACAATTCACCGTTGCTGGATTGTGGTAACAGATGAGATGCGAACAAAAATTCCGTGCACAAAACGTCTTACGTTTCACGGTTGGTTTTTACCAACTTTTTTTCGGGGAATCAACAGTTAAAAATTAATCAACTCAAATTCGAAGAAAATATATTATTCAAAACTGACCGGAAGAGATCAGTATCCAACTCATTTGGAACAAGGGGATTACAAATGAGACCGACGAGGTATTCCACATTTTCATCCCGACATAAGCTGATAATAAAAAATTGCAACTTAGACTCCACAGGCGAATGTCCAAAACCTACAAATCAACCAGACGCACATCTTTTTCGCGGCATCTCTGGAGTATATTGTTGTCATCCAAAAGTTGCTGAATGGTCAAATCCTGGCGAATACGAAGTAATAAACAATGAACCAGAAACAGAACGTACAGGTTGATTCAACAGATCATTTGCGAGGTATGGCTCGGCGAATGAAGTCCAAAACATTCTGAGGTAGCGGTTTGTTGCCGAAAATGGATAAACACAAAATTAGTAATATGTCAAGCTGTTTTGACTAAACAGATAAAAACGCAGCGCAACATCCTCGACTCCATACGCGATATTAACGCACCAGCATCCGGAACTGACGTTCAACTGACAGACAACGATCAGGAGAAGGCATAGGTAAGAGATAATGGAGGAATAAATAAACACCGGGCAAAAACCCACAAAGTCGCAAAATTAACTAATACTTTTTGGTTCCGGTTGCATCCATGGGCACTATGGCTTCAGATCCCGTTAGTCCTAACAATGGTATGCGAAGCAGCAGTGAAAAATAAACACCAATATATAGAGAATAAGAGAGAGAGAGAGAGA
>LOND01028955.1:27292-37493 GCA_014220965.1 Paragonimus kellicotti
AGACAAGAATCCAGAGCGCGATCCGAAAGACTGAGAATGACGGTATGGAAATGATCCCAGGCATTAGACTTCGAGAGGTACAGCACACTCCTTGAAGGTTTACAAGTAATCAAGAACGTCGAGGACGGATTCGAACATTCCAGCCGTTGGTCTCATGTGATCTTATCATTTTCTAACTAAAAAGTGCTGTTGTAGGACAGGTAAAAATGTGTGTTTGCTTTCGAATCTGATAAAAAGACATTAAAAGGGATCAAGATTTTCACATAACAAGGGAGCTGCCTCCATAACGGTAGAATATCGGAAGCCGTCACAAAACGTATAGCTGAAGTTCGGATGATGTTTGATAGATTACGTCAAGTAGTATCGGCACGATCTGTTTTTCACTGAAAGGTGGAGAGTATAGTGCCACCATGTGGGCAGACTTATGATACGTCTGAGAAATTGGCCTTATTCGTGCGGGGCATGTTTACAGTGTGTTCGCCCGGACCATTGATCTCTGCAAAACATTAACACCATGTGATAGTAACACTGTATCAGCGATGACGAAAGCCATAGTAAAACGTACCAAATTGTCAGATGATAGGTTAAATTTGTTTCTATACAACTTGAGAGTAATTCCAAAGGAAAACCAGTTTGGAAACGCGCCTTTCGCTGAAAGTAATTTGGACAGGTTCTCCCATCACTGTACATGGTACACGAGTAATTTGTTTTAATTTATCAATATCCATTTCGGAACACTCCTATCTTCGATCGGATTTGAAGAACACCAGTGTTTCAAGTTGAACATCACCCACAATTGATCGCAGCTGTCGCATTCCCATAGACTTTCCAGTCGGCCCCTTTCGAAAAGAAGCACTAGACTCGAGTTTCGCTCTCATTAGAGCTCGTCAGTAGTGCATATCCTTGCCACTGCCGGGACTAGAACTCCGGCCACGCTTTCATGAGGTTTACCACTGCGCCATTGACCTCACATTAGGCACGACCGAATTATCATATGTGAACGCTCAACCACTTTCGCTTGTGAGTAATGATCAGGTTGCCCGATCGTCTCGAGAGGAGACACAGTTACTGTCTGTTAACTCCAATCGATAACCCCGCGATTAGGACTTCCTAGGCAGGTCGAAATCTCCGATCTCATTAAACCTGCTAGTCCCGGCAGTGGCAAGGATATGCACTACTGACGAGCTCTAATGAGAGCGAAACTCGAGTCTAGTGCTTCTTTTCGAAAGGGGCCGACTGGAAAGTCTATGGGAATGCGACAGCTGCGATCAATTGTGGGTGATGTTCAACTTGAAATTAACCAAATCCCCGACTACTCATCAGTAACGTCAGTATTGTTGTGTGTTGTATGCTTGATAATGCATTTCGCATAACAGCGTTGTAATTCCTCCAATTACGATTCGGCACTGGGAACTGAAGACGCCAGTAGGTCAGCCTTTGTACATTCTAGTTACTTCTCGGACCTGCAGCCATGTGACTGATGCAGTCAGCGATATTGATTTTTATTAACAATATCTGCTTTCCTCGCCATATTTAGGAGGTGGAACTAAAGGCTGCCATTGCTAGTAAGTTAAGGATAGTAGGTCGTGCTCACCGCTCGGTTTGGAAACCTCTTGATCCACTTAGCAGCGGGTTAAAAAATTTGAAAGAGGTGGTTGCTTGTCGAATTTAGTGGTACCATTGTTACCGCACTGCCATCGGGTTGTGTACTTCAAATAAATGCAAATAATAATGTGAAGGTAGTGAAACTGTTATATACCGCCTTAGTCTCACTCGAAAGTCGGTCGCTTCTATGCAATGTGTGTGCATCTCAACGATGGTTGCTAGAGTTTGGACATAGGGAGTTTGTGGCCCAGGTCCTCTTCCTCCTTGGTTAATTTCTGCTTATCCATACCTCCGACTAGTCATCATCACTTTCATATTCGTCTGTTGGTCAGCTTCTCGGACGTTTGTTTGTTTTACACCTATCGCCTGAACGAACCTCTTCTGTTTGCACCTGAGCGATTGCTCATATCTGACATTGCACCTCATTTGGGCAAGCGTAAATTTAATTGAAGCTATTGAAGATGTGTACAGCACGTTTGTGTATGTATTTTCTGTGCGAGTCCATAGGCAACGTTGTCTCATAGTCAGTTGTCTTTTGATGGAAGAAGGTTCGTCAACGGAGGTACGCTAATCGTAAATTCCGCGATTGTGGGCTAGTGTCCTAGTTGCACCAGTTGCTTTTGCTTAGGTTTGGGCAGGATGATAGATAGTGTTCAATTCACATGCAACTTGGTATGTCGCCTAACGGAAAGCCCCTTGTATTCTAGAAAATACTATTCATTTTTGGTATTTTGCGTCTTACTCACTCTTTTGGCAAGTTTAATGTCAGAAATTACTCATTATCCCTGTTTTCCCCGTTCCCTTTGATAACCTAGTGAGACCAGTTTCCCTGTTTCTAACGGCGATGGTGTTAGTGGGAGTCGTGGTTCCGGCATGGAGTTCGAGCCATTTTTTGGCGGGAATCTGTTTGGAGGTGGATTTTCCTCATCCGGGCCCAATGAGCCGCTATCAGGTAGCGGCCCTAATCGTTCAGGAACCAAGTCTGACCTGGCAGATAAGGCTCGCATTGCCCGGGCTCGTACCAATCTGGCGAATGCTGTCCGCCCAAGGCTGGGCCAGTTGCATACTCTCTTACAAACCTATCATCCGGTAAGTCGTTTGTTTTTCATCTTAGTATGTAATAAAGATTTATCAATTATGTTCAGGCACGAGTTGACTGTATGGTTGTATATGAAGTCCAGCAGACTTATCTGCAATTTGAACAAAACAGTTAGAAGACGAACACTGGTAGATGCTAGCATTTCGTATTGGCTCGTCAGTACCAAATAACCAATAACACGGGAAACTTCCAATTTAACGTCTACAGTACTTGGGGGGTATGAACAAAGAAACCAACAACAAAAACGTCCAATCGTGTGATCTGAATGACACTCGCAGCGACTTAGGACCACGGCAACCTCAGGTTCACAAATAATTGTTTTTGTACACACAACACAGGTTTGAACCGGTTTATCGCGACGGCTTCAGCAAATTTTAGGAACCGTGGGTTGTGGTGGCGCATTATGATGGTGAAGGCTGAGGTCAAGTCCACGTTGTGGCCAGTTGACAGGATGTGTCGTCCGATCGACGAAGCTGGGGGCTTACGATTCTCTGTGACTACAATGTCCGGTTTTGAGACCTGTTTGTGAACCCACTTAGGTACATGTTCCTTCATTCTTGAGGTCAATGATCTATCGGTTCTGCCTATGTAACTTTCTCCGCAGTCACCACTGTGCGTCTCCTAATCGTTTCCTTCAAAATACTGAAGGGATACAGCTGTTTTGAATCTATCTGTTATTCATTGGACGTTTTAAAAGTTCTACCGAAGACATCTACACCGTGAAGTTCGTTAATCGTCGGGAGCGAGCTGGCGCTTGTGCCTTGACAAGTTCGGTGGTCGATTACATGGTTTAGTTTAGTCAAGGTGGTTTGCTTGCGAATTTACATTGTTTGTACCACAATACCCCCATCTGTTTGTCTCGTTGAAGTCGTAAAGTTGTTGGTTTACTTCCAGGTGCATTTTCAGAACACAGGCAAACATGACGTGTCCATTCTTATTTCCTTAGTGCACGCTGATCTTCCATTAGTTTTCTACGTAACTGTTAGGTATTAAGCCTGATGTTCACTGGAATACATTTGGTGACTATTGTTTCATCCACTGTTTGCTTAAAGCACGCCCATCATAAGCTGAGCATGAATTGTGTTTGCACATTTTGCGAGGTTTCAACCTGATCAAAAGGGGGCGCTAACAGAGTGGTCTGTAATTTGGGTCTCCAAACGAATATAGCATATCAGTAAATTTCGCCTGTTGACTCATCCTGCTACCTTGACGTGGTGGTGAGACTTGTGCACTGCATCGATCTGAAAGGTGATGTTGACTAGGCCATTCCAAGTTTAACCAAGTCAGACAGGCCAAAAAAGAACAATCAGACAAAAATATTTATACGGCGCACTACTAACTGCATGGGAGCACTTGAGTAGTGGGGCACGATCCTATGGACACACAGCAGGAACCACTTTTATAGTTGCGGCACTGCTGTCTTCCGTATCAGGAAGAAGGGGTTAGAAAAGGTACCCTCAAAGAAATGAGCACTCCGATCGCCCAACGGTTGACCGTGACCGCCGGCGTATTATACATCACGGTCTGGGAACTTAATATCACTAAAAAGCCTAGTGTATCTTCAAATACATCCACTGCGCCCAACGGTGCTCGAAATCATTAATGTCTTATTCCCTGCGCCCTTGGGCTATGCTAGCCTCTCATTGCCAAATGAGGCATTGTTGGATAGCTCCGGGTAGGGTCCCCCAAGAAAACCCTGTATCCTGTTGTCTCGCAGGTCAGACTTTTGAGTCAGAGACTCGGGGTGGGGTCCCTCAAGTCAACTCCCTTCCGCGGCATAAACGACCGGATGGCATCAAAAGCTATGGTTACCTTGATGGACCATTCTACTCATTTTCATCTTCTTCCTCCTGTACTGGTAATTACCATCTCTTCAAGCCAAGGCAACCGGCGAGCATGGACGCTGTCAGTGTCCGCACCCTTCGCTAAATGGGTCAGCAAGCTGCTCCGACGAGTACCTTCTCTAATTTGGAACTGGATATTTGCTGTGTCTCCGTAACACGCTTTTACGATCCCAGTATTGTCCCTCACCGGAATTCGCCATTGGATAATGCTGTGGGTAACAGGGTCTTTCTTAGAATATCTTGTGACGATGTAATCGAACCTCGCTGTCAGGCTGGAATTTGGATTGAACTGAACGCTGTGGATTAGCAGAACCTGCTCGACTGCATTCCAATGAATGGTTGTCCATATGCTGCCAGGTTTAACACTTCAGTCAAAGTCTTTCGATACAGATCGGAAACATTTTGTTTATTTGTCCTATCTGCATCTGCTGCGACAGACAATAAGTCGTATGCTGTCAAAGACGTCTTCTGCGATGTCCTGTTTGGTTTCCGGAGGTGAACCAAGCACTCGGACATCGTTGCGCATGCCGATGGTATGAGCGTATAATGCGGTCGTTTCAGTGCAGACAAGAAGTGGCTGGGTGGTATGTCCGGTGTCCATGCGCGATGCACTGACAATGACGATCGGCTGTTACAATTATGCGCATCTCACGGATTCTGTGTGTCGAGTAGCGCATTTCAGCACAAACGATGATAATGCGTCACGTGGAGATCACTGTACAACTCAACCATGGGCACGGATTGTTCAGATTGCCCTCAACTATCGATGGCGTCACTTCATTTAAGATTGTCTTTCATTTTGGAGTAACCACGTTGAATCAGTCTATGCCTTTGGTCGTGCTCGCCCCGTTTTGTCGTTTACTCCGAGATTATCAAGTGCTCCCAAAGTACTCATAAGTAATGTGGCAGGTTTCACAATTTAGATGAGACCCAATTGCGAAATACTCGGGCTTCGGCTGGATTCGAACCAGTGACAGAAACAGCATGCCCAAACGCGCCAAACGCTCTGACAACTAGGAAGTGAAGTCACACTGGGCGCTCAGAAGTATCACATTTGAACTCAACGACCCTCCCAATCCACTGTTATATGGAATCTACCAAATGAGCTGACGAGCTGACCGTCCAAGCAGAATTTCTCACGCTAGAACCCACCGACGCCATTGTTGGCAATGACGTTGTGTTTACAATGAGTAACAGAATTTAAATGTGAAACATTCGAGCCCTGGACGTGGCTTCATATTTTAGCTGGTAGAGCGTTTGGGCATGCTGTTTCTGTCGCTGGTTCGAATCCAGCTGAAACCCGGACTTTTCGCAATCGAGTCACATCTGGAGTACTCAGTTGGAAATTAAGCGATGGGGGTACACGAAGTTCTCATCAAACGTCACTGACAGTTGAACTGCTCCAGTCACAACAGTGGAGTGACCCAAACAAGCACTGGTTCGTTCCAAAGCAGCTGGCCGAAGTGATAGCGGAGCATTTTTATCAGGAGTTACCTGATGCTGTTTTCCCTGTTTGTGGTTGTACTGGCTGTGAGAAAGAAGTTAGTCATGTTACGTGGTGATTGTAAATTGAGATTATATGTGAAAAAGATGGCTTACGAATTTACAGCCTTTCGCGACGACTTGACAAGTGGGTTGAGCAGTTTGAGGAACTGTTCAGCTTGCCTGAGCCTATTCATTCGATCGGGGATGATGGGGGTTGTTTGGTTGGTAACGACATTCCCGACCATCCTCCGTCACAATCCGAGTGGCACGTAATAAATCCCCAGGTCCAAACCTTTCTCCATCTAGCACTTCAAAGATGGTCATGAGCAATTGTCTGAACCGACTACACTCCTCTGTCCCCTGTGGTTGAATGATATGGCGATATGCATTTTGCACCTTCAAAGTGTGGTGTTTTTACAAAACTGAGTTGGCACTGATCTTGTCTTTGTTGTTACAGGCTGAACCCTTGAGACTGTCGATCGCTTCACCTACCTGGATAGTGTCATCTCGTCAGCCTGTAGTATTGCTCATGAGTAATTCACAAATGTAACGGAAGTACGCAGTGCATTTACCAACCTCCGTCACAAACGAATATGCATGTTACACAAGTTTACAGTGCGTGTGTGCGCTTAGTTTTACTCTATGAATCGGAGACCTGACCCATTGGTATGAAAGATGCGTAGAGAAGGGTAGAGCGTTTGTCGCGTTTGGACATGCTGTTTCTGTCGTTTACCGTAACCAGTACAACCACAAACTAGGGAAAACAACGTCAGGCTACTCCCGATAAAAATGCTCCGCCAACTCTTGGTGTTCGGACACCGTTGTCTCCATTAGTTAGCCTGTATTAAATGAGCTGTCAGTATGAACAACACTATGATCCATTGACACATATTTGGCAGATGTGCAAATTCGCGGCCGATAACCGATGGTTTGATGAAACCGCGAGACGGCCAAACAGTGACGTGCTCACGGACTATGAAAGCCCTGACCGTTGCGCTGAGCAAGGGTGGTAGCTACCGACCATCCACACCACAGGTTGAGAACGTTCTCCAACATGGTAGTTTGTCGTTGTTGGCGGTGATTCTATATTCACCAACATCTTTAGAATTAGTTTTTTTTTGTATTGTCCAGTTACATGAGCCTATGCACCCTTGAGGACTGAATTTAAACTCGCTCCGCCATCATCACAAACTTTTCCCTTTCTTATCTAACTGTTGATGGCCCATTAATCGTACTTGGTGCGTTTAGCTGAACGCAATCATTAATGAGCGAATATCCGAATACAGTTTACTCCCTCCATCTTTGGTAACTTCGTTTTTCAGTCATAGCGTCTGATTGCTCGGACAATTGCTTTTGCGTAAGTTATCCTTAAATGTAAAATACCTGTCTGTTGTCGTTAGACTGTTGCACTGACACTTGTCCACTAGATCACGGAGTCGTGGTCGCCGGGGTTGCAAGAAGATATGCGAGTTCCTTTCTTCGGCTGTTACGCTTCCCATTCTCATGGGCTGATATCGAACAATTTCTTATTCATGGGTCAGGATTTCGATTTTCCACGTGTGTGGTGCTGAAGTAACCAAACAAGGTTGGAACAGTCGTCTACCACTTCGTTGGTGATCCTGGTGCTTTTTTCAGAAATCCCTGTCAACTGCTTCTGGAACCGCGGTTTACAAGTCACCCAAAAAAGGCTGATAGGTTTTAACTGATGATAAAATAGAACATAGTAGCCAATGGAAGTAATAACCAGTAATCGTTAGCCGGCCATAAGTTAATCCCTTCTTCAAAATTCATCAACGAATATTTTCTACCACTATGTTCTCGTTCTGGGCTCCAGTGAGCTAACGAAATAGGTTGGAGACCAGAACTTTGGTTCTTACTATGCACCGAGGCTTCCGATTCTTTGTTGAATGTTAAATTTGTTACCGATCACCTGCTATGCGGAGGGGCTTTCTCAGTCATTCAAACTAGTCAGAACTTCTGAGTCTATGCTCCTACGAAAAGTGATACTTTGGGTTAATGGTCCTGATGTGTTTTTATGTGGCGAGCTGCAAGTACTCACTTCATTTCGCGTCAGTGATTGTGAATCTGTAGATCAGAGTGCGTCGTGATAGACGTGTTGGTAATACTATGGAAACATGAAACCAATTATTCGTCTGTTACAGCTTTTCCTCCCAGCGGTTTGACCTGTTTGACTTATTGTGAATAAGTGTCCTACTGGTCTTGGTTACAGTTTCATTGATGGCAGAACGTTACCGACCAGTCATAGATTAGCTTGAAGAGTCTACTGGTATTCTCTGGTAGAAAGGGTCCCTCCGTTTTATCTAAATCTCACAGTTAACCATGCTTCTCGTGTGACAATCTAAATTTAACTGGGCTTATAATATGTGGTCTTCCTTAACTTATTGTTTGATCTGTCATATAGTATTTTACCTCTGACGTCTGGCATCTGTACAGACTTTGCAACAGTTGTTTGCCATTACTGGATACAGCACATATGTACTCCGGTTTTATTTGGATTGGAGTACTGTCTGGGCGCTCAGTCATTGACAAGAAAGCGATTAGTATTCTCCAACAATGTTTCTGTCCCAGTGGTCTTTACCGCAATCCCACGGGTACGTATAACCAACTAGACCTATTCCCGTTTTTCGGCAATAAGAGACCGGTCTTGGTCCTATCACTAACCTGGCAGAACAGGAGATTGGTATTTGTTAAGCTTTATTCTATTGACTTACCTGGCATAGGTGACTGTATTGAGTGATCAACGCACCGTCCAGTTTGATCAAATAAGTCATCGGGGTGTGTACCTTGTTGCAACGCGTCAAGACCCAGTTTGTTCTTAACGTCCTATTGGATACAGTAATGGCTATCCAATAGACGAATATTCGACCACCTACCTTAAACATAGCCCGCTCATACTCTGGTGCCTTGGGCTGCTGTAACGACCATTCACTGTTATCTCCACTGTTCAGGAACAAACGAACATGTCTAACAAGGGGGCTCATTGACAAGTTGTCTATTTTTTTTATGTTGTTCGGCCTGCGTGCATCAGTCATCCTCACAGTGCACATGTGTTCACTTTTCATGCTAACCCATTAAATAACCAATGCCAGCCAAAAGTGATTATCCACATCTAAAAACAACAATCGCGAACTGAAACGACTGCCGCTGTCTGAAACCGTGACTCCTGACCAAAAGCCGTTTAGGAGGGTTCAGTTACTGCGGGAAATCTTAAACACTCTGGTGACAAGACTTTTTTTTACAGAAAATTATCAGTGTTACTTGCAAACAAGATATTTTTCCAGAAGCAAGTGCAATTTTTTCTTGTAGACTAAAAGGCAGGAGGATTAAGTATTTTTCAAGTATTGCTTTCACTCATTTGTCTCGGGTGATTTGGTTCACACTCCATCGCAGCCCCTGTTCAGCCCACGTTTTCGCGTACCTGTTCACACCTGCATTGCATGCGACTTAACTCAGACGACTAATCTGTTGCTCTTCTTTGATGAAGTCATACGATTAACGCATTAAATTTTGATCTCTGCCTAGTGTTTGCTGATTACATTATTTGTCGTGTTTTTCTGCGTCATCTGTATTTTCTATTCTCCGGGTTACACGATTTTTATTCCTCTTATATAGCAAACTTGTAACCAGATGCCAACAACCGTGGGGCTCCTGGATCCTCCACTAGGTCGTTTTCGTCTTGCGCTGGCCCAGTTTTTTGCATTGCTTGTCGCTCTGCCAACGGAAACCGGTCTTGCTGAGGGGTTGGTGAAAGTGGGTGTGGTCAACACACTTTTGGTAAGCTGCAATAAAATTCCTGATTGGTTGATGTAACTCGTAACCGAGACGTTTCTCCTGTTCTTTATTTTCACCCCTGCAGCGTCAGGTTTCTGTAGTGTGTGATCATCCACATTGTACGCCATTTGCATTAGCTATCAGTGTTTAGTCTCTTCTTTGAACCGGTTAAATTTAAAGTTCTGGTTTCCTCAACCAGTCCATCTTTAGGGCTTTTATTCAAATTAAGCTACCGAACGGGCTTTATTTCATAATTGTCGCTTCATGCAGGGGGATTTCTCGCAGTTCACTGCTGAACACTCCCCGCAGTTTACACTATCTTCCACAATCTCGTAAACGGTTTATGCGTTATGATAATCTGAATTATGGTCGTAAC
>LOND01028957.1:0-29059 GCA_014220965.1 Paragonimus kellicotti
CCATGTGTACAAACAGTCCGCAGACAAACAGTATCCCTCTTGAAACAACACGCACACAAGTTCCCGAAGTTGAATCTAACTAAACTTCCAATCAACTTGTGTACAGATTGGCTTATCGGGTATATCCTAGCACATAACACTATCATGAATCGGGATTACGAACGTTGTCTGAAGATTCATCAATGCTTCCAGTGTGATTTCCGAGCAGTTTCATTAAGCTTGGTTTACACAAACAGAATAATATGGTATTGATTGATTGGTATAATGTGACTGTCTATTTTTATTCTCATAGAGGTTGCGAATTTGCAATGATCACCTCCGAGGCGAGTATTCCAAAGGTATATGAAATCGTTTACGTTGAATCCCATGTTTTCTTTGAGTTAAGAGACATGGAACTGGGAAGTGTTGTCTAAATGTAGGCGGTTGAGTTTCATTTTGGACAGACGCGTTGCTATGCCGACTACTTCTATCAATTCGTTGATTTCTGGAGTTCAGCGCACAAAATGGAGATTGGATTTTTTTCCACTGCTATGCTTCATTGAGCGCCGTGCCGTTTTAATTGCATTTTAATTATACACACGCGTAACGGTTAATTGGATCAACAGTCAACCAGAGCTACATGCACGACTGCGTGCAGGCCGTTGGGTAGATGTGATATTTGCCATTGTGTTATGGGAACCGAACTGAAGTTCAGTAAATCAACTGGTTTAATTGTTTGTGGAGATTGTTTGTTACTGTCAACAAACATCTGAAATAAGCAATGATGGGCAGATACGAATGTGTTCCTTTTCTCACTGCGCTTCATATATCAGTGGTAGTATACACACGGGAAACTTCCAGTTGATGTTCACAACACTTTTGAACACTATCGACTTCCAGTTGGACCCGAATTCATTACTCCCATACAGATGGGACATTAATATTCCGTTATTTTCTAAGAAGCGTACGTGTGGATAGGTATGAGGGTGCGCGCACTACATGCAACCCTCTTCCTACAATTCGTCTCGCATCGGCAAACACAAGCGATTTACAGAAATTGTTTCATTGTATACTGAAATGGAAAAGTGATAGTTGATCCGTTGATGCGGTTTTCATTAATGGATCATTGGGGGCGTTGCCACGCGATTGATTCCCCATGTTTCACCTCCTCGATAAGGTCGGAATTATCTTTGTAGTTGAATAAAAATCTCAGTTAGTATTTGCCTCCGTTATGCATGCACGAATTTTCACATCTACAACGCGGAGTTAATAACAGGCTGTCACACGTTTCTTGCTTCAGCGTACGATTGGCGTTTGTCTGATTATAGAGCACCCGTAAAGGGCGTTATGTTCGGCCGTATCTAGTCTACAAGACCGTCCCCAGTGCAGCTTGTCTGATGCCACTGCATCTTCCGCAGTAGACACCAAAATTAGTTGCAAAATTCTTAAGCACAGTGAATGTTCGGTGGTCGCGGAAGATGCATTTGAAGTAACTCACTTTGTTGCCCCAATCGACATTCCAACTTTCATATAGATTGAACATCACCCACAATTGATCGCAGCTGTCGCATTCCCATAGACTTCCAGTCGGCCCCTTTCGAAAAGAAGCACTAGACTCGAGTTTCGCTCTCATTAGAGCTCGTCAGTAGTGCATATCCTTGCCACTGCCGGGACTAGAACTCCGGCCTTGCTTTTCATGAGGCAACCGTGTTTACCACTGCGCCATTGACCTCACATTAGGCACGACCGATGGCCATCCACCATTGCATCCCTCGGCCGCCTGTCACAGTCGACCAATTGCTAGTCAGATGTAGAGTGATAGAATATGTGGAGGGGCGAGTTATGTTTCATGTAGTCTATATGCTTTCAGACGGTAACAATCATACCCCTGTACGTATAGGCAATAACACAAACAGAATAATGCAGTTCGAATGCGCAACGTCCGATTGCATGTGGATGTATGTAATCGATGAGTTCAGGGTTGTTTGGTGTTCAGTTTCGTCTGGACAATTCACAACCACCTACTTGTGATTGGCGTCACGCTAGGAATATAATGATCGTGACCCAGATAGCTAAGCACACAAATAACACACCAACTGTCCAAGATTATACCACGAATGAAATGAGTATGCAATTGGTGAGCCGCGGCAATGCAATGTGCACGAGCTATTTCAGAAATTGTTGCTGGCAGTTTTAGTGAGCATAGATTGAATGTTTTGCGTACCGAACACACGACTGCATGAATAGTTCATATGGGGACAATTCATCAACCAAGTATGTAACAAGTACCTGTTTGCTCAGAGTGACAAGCTGACCGGTTTTGATGAACCATTGACCCTCAACATTTCCCGCAGTCGAGAACGCCCAACACGAACCACACTGGCCTTGATTTTCAACCGGTGTCACAGCGCCCTTCTCCCGCCAGTCAATACGTTCGGGAGCGGCTTTCAGACCAGTAGGTCGCACGCGTTCCACTTGGTCGTTGATTGGTCGACTCAAGTACTTGGCCGCAAATTCTTCAGCTACACAAATGCAAATATCACGATAAGAACATCACCTCATACTAGTCGCACGATACTTACGTGTCAAATCAGAGAACCGTGTCACACCATATCTAGCTGTGCCTCGATCATTCAGCTGATATTTCTGTGCACGCACCAGATTGTCCTTGAAGATGGCAAAACGCTTCTGATCATCTAGATGGATTGGGCGTCAGCCAGGCTAACGAAGTATGCAACATACCTTCATTCGCATAGACCTTCCCGTAGTCACGTTTGAACTGTTCGTACAAATCGCGTGCACTGTCCGGTACCTGATTTCAGGGTTGTAATGAAGTCGGAAATAATCAGTGGGAGAATAAGTACCGTTCATGATTACGAGTTAACATATACCTGTTGTGCTATGGATAGTATTAGGCAAAGTAGATAAGACTGATCTATTGTAAACTTACACGGACAGTGTTTACTGCGATTGCGCAGCTCACGAGTAAGACAAAGCAACTGAGATTAAACGGTCGCATTATCCTGTCTGCTCATCCAACCTCAAACGCTGTCAATTTATTGTGGTTGTATAGGTTGAGGTTCAATGGAAGTGAACGTAACACGGATTTCTAACACAGTCAGTACAGCGAGCGAGCAAAGTTCGGCAAACTGGTTCCTCATATCGCCACGTGGACACGTACACGTGAGCGTTGACACGTATACATCTGATCTGCACTAGGTAATGTGATTGTCTAGATCGGAAGCGCAGATATTGAGCCTAACCTGAGAGAAACGTTCTATGCGCCCATTGTAGACTCGTGTGTGATTTGCTCGTTTCCAATGTGCTCTCCACAAAGACCCATCAAGTGCCGACGGCCATTCGTACTATTCACAATTTGTATGGGTTCATTCGGAAAACACTACGGGCTTTTCATTCAACTTTGGGTGTTCCAATTCATGAGAGCGTCATGCTATGATACATCCGAATACCGATCCTTGTGCAGTTAGTTTGCAAATTCAACTCCAAATTTCTACCTATAGATCGTCTACGCATATTTGCGCATATTTTTACTGACACAACAGATGGGGCTGATCACGGCGTTGTTTTTCATTCCAATCTGGAGCTGCATTCGAATCTACGTGGGTGACGGAACATGTGGAATTGTGCGATCATTCACTAATGAAACCATCCCATTACACTGGTTTGGAAAATGATAACTTGATTTACCCTTGATTAGTGACCACTTCTAAGCAAACTGTTTCCCTCACTTTCAAAGTTGAATGGAGATAGTCTGACTAGCGCAGACTTGAACTAGCATCGTTTAGTAACGCATGTCCCCTTTGTGTATAATTATTTGGACGCTGCAGGTTAGGGGTATACTATGCGTTACAACACTACTATGATCGTGAACGTATTAGTGTCTGTTGGGTTAGAGGGAACCAACCCGATAATGAACTGAACTACAGCCAAATTCTTAGACTATCATCGATAGGCCGGAGATATATACATCTGAATAGCAAATCGTACGTCCATTGTTCCGATTCTGTTAACTTTCTTCCTCTCTCTCACGGCAAACTGTGTTCTGATGGTTATGGGGTGAGGTGATTCTACAGTTAAGTCCAGGTAAACAACTGCAGGTTTTGTGTTATGGAGGTGTCCAGAGAAGAGAAATTCGAACGGGCAACAAGAATGAAAACTTACCTAGTTTTGGAATTTCGTCGGATACAATATCGTATTTGGTTAGCCGATTAGTGCGATGTTATCATGTGACATGGTTTGTTAAATTGGACAGAGTTTTTAATGTTAACGCAGATGTCTAACGTTAATCACAGCACACGCGATACGGGATATTCAATGTACAGACGTATTCTTTGGTAGTTCCGACTGTGTACGCGGGTTTACTAGTAAAAGGATCACGATGAGCCAATCAAAGATTAGTGGATTTAGTGTATATCTACTTGTTGGATCTGTTGAAGTTCGTCTGGTACGTTTGTCGTCTTTTGTCTGGTATGATGCGGAACGATGAATCCGTTGAGGTATGTTTGGTTTGTTTGTAAAGGGCCGATCCTTAATTTGCCTTTAGTTGTCTTTATTGTGTGCAGTAAACAATCATGACATATTTTGTACCATAACTGCACATAAAAGGTTTACTTTCTTACATTTTATAACTGTCATTGTCTGTTAAAACTTCCTTCTTGGTATTGTTTGACACGTTTCATCTTCATCTGTACCCGATTGTTTTAATGAGGTCATTTCCCGTTGACTGGTGGCCTGTTTGTGAACACGTGCTTAGTTGCTCCATTTTGTACTCCTTTGCTGGATAATTTGTGTACCCGGTTGATTCACATTCAAGGTGAGATAGTACCTTTGTTGTAATTTTATTAAACAGTACCGTATAAATTCCAATACTTTCGACCGCCTTTTCTGACGTTTTTTGGACTTGGAAGATAGTCCCGTCAACCCGACCGTCTGAATAAGCGTTATTGGAATTGTCGAATACGCGTTACTGAGTGAATTACCCTAAATCGCCAGGAGCGATTTAACACTGCGAGTATAGCTGCATTCCGTTGGCAGTTACATGTTACATTTCCCGGTTTCACAATGTACATCAATGGGAGAATTTCTTTGTCGATTTTTAACAAAAGATAGCGTGTATCGGAACATAATCGCTCATAAGGCATTAGTCAGTCTTGATAGGTTTGCTAGGAAACCGCATTCGTGCTACACTCTCAACCCCAATCTCTTTAATTTAATTCGCACACAGTTATCATATAATCGTGGTCTGGACAAGAATTCTGGGTTCTGCGTTAATTCATCAACCATAATTTAACGGACATTTTTCATGTAGAAATGATATTGATGCAATTCAACATTAATTGTAGTCCAACCATGTCATGTGCGTGTGGAGGCAATGAAGTGGATGCAGGAGGCCAGCTGATCAACCCTAGCCAAACAGGCCTTGTCAACGTACTAGTACTCTTGAGCTGTTGTGAGTATGCGCGTCATGTACACATCCAATAGACTTAATAATTGATGACTTATTAAAGCCCGCAAAGTGAATTGGTTAGCACAGATTATAACGGTTTCACATATTGCTGTATCTGATATCTTGGTCGTTTTCCCGTTAGCCACACTCCTAGGCATGCGACCAGACTATTGCAAATATTTCTGTTACCATCTTTCTTCAGCTTGTTGCGTTAGCTATAACTGGGGATTTTGCACAAGAGTTTACTAGTTGTAGAGTTTTCTTCGGATCCAATGTACAGTACACCCATGAATCAGCGTATTATAAACACCAACACCCATTTCATACAACACCTGATCAACTTGGACTCGACAGCAGCCGATATTTGGATGACCTAGTCTGTAGTTTACATCAGCTCGTAACATGCAGGTAAAAGACCTATCTGTCGACAGATTGCTACTCGTTTGGTAGAAGTCTCTGCAGCTATCCTCAATGTTTCTATCAGAGCGAATTTCATGTACACGCACAGCATCTCCATCAGGGAAAGCTAAAAAGGAAGAAAATATATCACCTGTGTTTGTGACCGAACCAAGTTTTTACGCCACGGTCGCGAGACCAGTGAGGCGTCATGAAACTGTGCAAATAGCGCACTATTTTCTGCAAACAGCAACGTGCTCAATATCGAAAGAATTTGTCGACTTCGGGCGCTGTGACAGTATCCAACTTCCAGTATCCAACTTCCCCAGCGTCCTCAGAGTTCTGGAGAGCAACTGTGAGCATTTTGATCGACTATAAATCAAATAAAGTTAAAACTAGGATACAACCCTGTCTCAGGCCAGTGATAGTATCATACTAATCAAAAGTCACGTCACTACTCCTGGGTCTGCCTAGCAGCAAACGCCGTGTCACTGGTGATGCAACTTGCACGAAATCCACGTTACACCTCAGGAACATTGGTCTCCGGGACATCCGTAAGGGTCTGTCAAGAATATCCCTAGGGCAGTTCAGTAGAACAGTGCCTCGACAACTCTCATTGCTTTGCTCGATCTCGCCACCTTCAAACTAGATACATCTGGGGAATCCTTTAACTTTTAATGGATTGTTTTTTGCTCCCAAGCTGAATGAACCAACTGGGGCAGAACTCGTTCCCAAACTGTGTCGACATTTTCCATCATTCCCCCTGGTAACCCATCGTCGCTTGCAAAAAGTCTGCTCAGCACATTTTCAACAGGCCGCGGATGATTCGGGGGAGAGAATAAGTGAATCTTTTGTGTCCTTTTACGGCAAACACTGCACGGTCACTCGGGTAAGATATTTCGTTCGGCGGTCAGCAGTGTGTTAACATATTTCTGACTCCGGATCAGCAATCCCCACAACAGTCTACCACAACGTTGTCCACAGAGTCTTGAAGAGCAAATGTTAGCATTGCAATCAGCCATAAACTAAGGGCGGTTGTGGATACAACGCAACCCTCCTATACACCAGTGACAATAGCACAATCATCTGAGGTAGCTCTACAAGATTGCGCTCTAACCGTCATATTCATCTGTATCATTCTGACCAAATTGGTAAACTTACAAAGCATTCACAGTTACCAAACATCATCCGCAATGTCTCAAGACTCACAGAATCGAAAGCCTTGATGGAATCTATGAACACCACATGCAACGGTTGGTTGCGTTCACTCAATTCTTCTGAAACTGTCGATCACTGAATACCAGGTTGACCATACCGCTGCTCCTCCGGAAGACACACTGCCCCTCTAGATCATCTGTCACTAAAATTTCTACATTCAGACGGTTCAGCAAGATTGTTGCTGATGCACGTCAAACGCAGCTCGGTAGGCTGATGTGCGATGACTGTCATGTGACCAGGGAATTCTTCAAAAAATTAGAGATTAATTTCTTCTCTCAGATGGAGTGACCTAACTGGAACAGAGCGCGTTCCGAAGCTTGGGACTACAGCATGGCAAATTTACAAGTATCTTTGCCCTCTACCACACCTAGTGATACATTTTCCATCGATTCACACAAATTAGTTGTGAATCTCTTTTCAAGATATCTTTCTCACCCGTAGTTTGTGGTACTTCCTCTTAGGCTTCAATTTGAATGCCCATGTAAGACTATTGACACTTCGCAAGTGTAAACATAATTTGAAAACTTATGTGATCAATTAGGAGAGCTGGCGCCCACATCTGAGGAACCACAACCATTGGTTTAAGGTTAAAATGGTAGATTTATCACGTAATTTTTGAATGCTGCCATCCAACAAAAATGTTTACTCCGAAGTGAACACCAACAAGCCCTCAAGAAACCGACAAACTGGAAGAACATGACAGTTTTGAAACCTGACAAAGGGTCCGGAGCTGTGGTGATGGACAAACAGCAATATGTGGAGAAAATGAATGTCATCCTTTCAGATAACACAAAGTTTCTACCGGACAGCCAACCGGACAACATAATGCTGGTGGAGAAACACATTTGCCGTGAGTTGCAGATTTTACTTTTATTTACGTACGTAATTGAAGGACAGTACAAGTATATGAAACCTATCGGTAGTACGACTCCGCAATTATACGGTTTACCAAAGATTCACAAACCGCAAACGCCTTTGCGGCCAATCCTTGCGATGGCGGGTTCGCCTTATCACAAACTGGCCAAGTGGTTAGTGGATGTTTTACAACCAGTTCGCGCACTCGCTTCCAAATTTTGTCTGAAAGACACGTTTGAGATGTGTGAAATTTCTAGATAATACTGACTTGAAAGGAAAAGTTATGTGTTCCCTTGATGTAAATTCGCTTTTCACAAATGTGCTATTAAGGGAGACGGTCGACTTTATCTGTGACTTTGCACTAGCTCATAACATAAAGCTTCATGTCCCAGCAAATATCTTGAAGCCTTTGATATTATTGTGTACTGAAAATATCAAATTCTATTTTCAAAACATGGGATTCAAACAAGTAGACGGAGTTGCGATGGGTAGCCCTCTGGGACCGATTTTGGCTGAATTATTTGTCTTTGCTGAGGTACGCCTCATGAATGTACTGCATGAGAACCGTACTTATCGACGATATGTTAGATGACACAATGGTATTCGCACAAGACAAAGAGACAATAGAAAAACCACCGGATTTACTAAAGTCTTCGCACCCAAATCCAACGTTATGATCTAGGTTTAAAAAAAGACACTCCCCTTCATGGTTATCAGTGGTAAGCGCTAGAAGGATGGTACAGTGTGTTGGTCAATATATCGTAGGTCAACCTTGGGTGAACAACATCCGAATTTCAACAGTTTCACAACCATACAATACACATACCTACTGGTTCGTTGTCTATTCCACAGAGCGCGAATTGCATGCACCAGTGATACAGTAGATACAGAGTTGAAATTTATTCATGAGACCTGGTCTCCAACGGTTATCCACTGGGTTCTATTGACTTTCACAGCAAACCGAAAAGTAATAAACCCACAAGAAACGTCTGTTTCGAAGAAACCGGTGTACATGCAGTTACCGTACAAAGGAGATAGTAATATGTCGTTTCTAACGCGACGACTGACACAGGTCATCCAATGGACGTACAATGCAGCTACACTGCGTTTACTCAGTCGCACCAAGTCACTTATACTTCACAGTAAGACGCGGATGCCAGAGCTGTCCACTTCACACTGTATCTACCAGTTCACCTGCAGTTGCGGTGACGTTTACATTGGCAGAACTGATCGATCCCTGCGCCTTAGAATGAAGGAACACGTGCCCAAGTATATCGAGGACTTGATGTGTGGCGTGACCCGACGCGACCTCACCAAACAACGCAAGCCGGCCTCTTCGATCGCCAGACACCTGCTGGAGACCGGACATGTGGTCGACCCGACAAACGCTTTCCGTGTGTTGATGCGTCATCACAAGCCTGTCATCCTTAAGTCACTCGAGGCGCTGCTTGTCATGCTTAGCATGACAGCACTCTGCATGCAAAATCTGTTGACCTTGAAGTTTAGTCTGCCATGATTCTGACTAATGACAGACTATCGTATAGATTGACTTGATTTATGAGCCTAGCTCGGTTAAAGATTTTAAGTTTCACTGCTGTGTATCAACTAATGGAAACATACTAAATAGTACTACCAATTTGCAAAGCCGGTTATGTGATTTCGTTATTCCAATTCGTAACTGGAGCAGTATGTTTTGTTTTACCGTTGCTTGTCCGTTTGCCTCACCGATTCTCTATCTTGACTGTTCGATATTTGTACACTTATCTGATTCCGGAAATTTGTAGATATGTCGTACACAAACAAACCTTATCCGACGTTAACAGTTGTGTTCTTTTTCTTATCAATCGGCTGGATCATTTGGTGGATTCCATATGACACAGTTGGTTGAGTGGGTAACTAGGTCCAAATGTGAAATTTCTGAGCTTCCGGCGTGGCTTCGTAGCTCAGCTGGTAGAGCATTTGCCGCGTTTGGGCATGTTGTTTCTGTCGCTGGTTCGAATCCAGCCGAAGTCCAGATTTTTCGCAATTGGGTCTCTTCTAAATTATCAGATCTGCCAAACTACTAATCAGTATTTGCTTTCCACCCTTATTTCATACATGTAATATGCATATAAACAACTGGGTTACCAGATCGCGTAATGCTACTCCGTGTTTTATTTAAAGTGAATTATAGAACGACCTACTCGCGATGCGCAAAAATGACAGAAAATGTCCTATTTGTCTTAGTTGAGATAATTGTGATAACGAAAATATATTTAAATGGCGAGCTGGTTGCAGTTGAACTGCTGATAAAAGAATTAGAGGAATGTCTTTCAAATTCCAAACCGCAGTACCAAGTTGACGAAGATCTAGAATGCATAAACTTCATGGTCAATAGCCCATATTTGACTCAGAAATGTAGATCGTCAACGTTGACCAATAAGTGGCCAATGATGTCGTTTGTATCCCCGTCAGTGTTCCTATTTGGAGGTTCCCGGGCAGCGAAACAGCAGGGAATTGGTAGGAGGTCTAGCTGCGGCACGGCGCAATCAAGCCCTCCCTCGCGAATCTGACTTAACTGGGAAACTCATCAAATGGCCATCAAAACATGACCAGACTTGGCTGCATTTCTAACTTTCTGTTGTCTTCTAAGAAAGATATGATTTAATTTGGTGGCGATCCGAAGAGGTATTGGTCGTTTATTTGTTGTATTCAGTGTAGCGTGTTGGACGTCATTCAGTATCAAGAGACTCGTATATCACGACTAATTACTGCAACTGCGAGGGAGGAAGATTCAGCAGAAATTGCATGAAACTGGAGTCCGGCGAAGATTTTCTAGTGTTGTGATCTAAGAACACGGATAGCGCGAGGTTTATTCATTGAGGAAACCAACACATGGGTCATACGTCTCAGAAGTACAACAAACAAAACACTCATCTACGTATGTACTGGTCCCAGAACGTCACGGTTGCCACAGACGCCAATGCTCAGTTCCTGCATGTACCGAGAACCATTTCATGTCATGCTGCACTCCAATGTTTCTTGTATTTTTCCTGCGGCTATTTCGATGTCAAAATATATGCTCTGGTTCCACTACTGAATAGCAGTGGTGTGAGTAGTATAGCATGATCGCTCCTACTCACTACACTCCTCCCCCCGCAAAGATTGTTCCAGTTGCAGCAAAAGCCTTTCAGGTTCTCTTCGTTCTCTCGACGATCTCCGTACCGGCTTCGGGGACGTCGAGGCTCCAGGTGTGCATTCTCTTCTGATCGGAGTGTCATACCATTTACAAAGCTGGCTTCCGTGCACTCGATGTTGAGTCTTCTCATTCTTAATCAGATACACTGGACCACGGCGGTCCACTACTACATACGGTCCCCTCCATTTTGCCAGGAACTTCCTAGATCCTGGCCCCGTTGCGCCTGGACTCCGCCGGTCTCTGTACTTAACTTTCGAACCAATTTCAAACATTGCACTCCGACCCGACAACCTTGCAGTTGACTGCTCCTTGGAAAATTCTTGTGCGTTCGTCAAGTTTTGGTTGGCCACCCTCCGCGCTTCTGTTAATTCACGCGTGTTCATACGTTGGTCTCCCCATAAACCAATCTCTTGATCGACTGGCAGGCGTGGTACACGCCCGTACATTAGTTCGAACGCCGACTTCTTCGTTGTCCTTGAGGCGAACAGCGGTGGGCCAACAGAATGAATGGTAGTGCTTCCTCCCAGTTCCCTCCTTTCGCCGCCAACCACTCCTTGATTGTGCGATTGTTTCTTTCCGTCAGTCCATTTGATTGGGGATGATATGGCGTCGTCCGAATTTTTTGATTCCCAAGCGCTCCAAACAGTTCCGAAACTCTTCACTTTCGAAGCAGGGACCTTGATCAGTCAATATGCTTCGCGGTATTCCATGGTCTGCAACGATGTGTTCCATCACCGCCCTGCATACAGTGCTTGCACGCTGATCGGGTATCGCGGCTGCTTCGATCCATCTTGTGAAATGTTCCGTCATGACTATGATGTACTGATTCCCGGAAGTGGTTAGTGGAAAGGGCCCATCACATCCACCGACCATAGTTCCCCAATTTCACTGACCGGAATTGGTTGTGTGGGGTACTGACCGGGGCAGTTACTGCTCTTCAGTAGCTGACATTGCTGGCACGCCCGCACATAACTGTTGACATCATCCTTCATTCCAGGCCAGTATGCCCTTTGCTTCAACATTTCGTAAGTTCGGTGACATCCCGTATGAGCCAGCTGATGACATTCCTTCACAATCGTCTCTCTCAATTCCGTCGGTATAACAGGCACGCTTATTCCATCCCGCAGTTGACGCATTAAAATTCCGGCACTATTCAACCGCAACTCTGACCAGTGCATTCTGAAAGCTTTTACCTCCGGATTCCTCTCGTCTTCTGGCAGTTGTTCTCCCAACAGAAGGTGATCAATCACTGTGCGGATAGCCGTATCCATCCTCTGTGCCGTTTGTAGCTTTCCGGGATCGCTCTCCAGTTCGATGCTATTAACTCCAACCATGTCCTTTTGAACTTCATCCATGTGTTGCGTTCGGGACAGCAAGTCTGGAACGTAATTCTCTCTCCCAGCTACATGGCGAATTGCGAAGTCGTACTCCTGTAGTCGCAACGCCCAACGAGCTAGCTTTCCTCGGGGGTCCTTCGCCGATTTAATCCACTCCAACGGTTTGTGGTCGGTCTCCACCTGGAAACGTCGGCCGAGCAAATACGGCCTCCATTTTTCCAAGGCCCATACGATCGCTAAACACTCCTTCTCTGTCGTTGAGTAGTTTCGTTCAGCAGGAGTTAATACCCGACTGGCATATTCCACCACACCGCCTTCCTGCTTCAGTACAGCTCCCATTCCTGAATCACTCGCGTGTAGTCATTGCACAATGCGAGAGGAACCCGGTTACCTCGCTAAAGGACGGTTCTCCTGACATACCAAAAATGTGATCCGCAGCCTCCGCCCACCTATATTGTAGATGCAAGAGTAGGGCTCTCACGATGCGCTCTAGCGTTGTCACCGAGTTGAGATCGGCCATATAGTTCATTTGACCCAGTGCAATAGAGCAGTTCTGCATTCGTATGGACATTTGCGATAAAGGCTTCGACGCTGTTGCCCACACATTTACCGTTGGGCAGCAGCCCATCTATCATAGATCTAGCAACAAAATAAGGCTGTCCGTAAAGTTCTTTTAGCAACTGTCGTGCTCTGCGATAGCCAGCGCTGGGTTCTAGCATGACGCATTCATCTATCGACTCTCTAGCTCGACCCTTACAGTAATACATCAGGTAGAGAAGTCTCTGACCATCATCCGACACTTTAGATTCAACGTAGCTCTCAAACTGTCGCACAAATTTCCAATACGTCATGGGGTTGCCATCAAAAAACCCCAGTTCCACTCTTTGGCATGGTCAAGCTTGCGCAGCCTTCTTTTGTACATGACGTAGTCGATACTGGTTCTGCAGTGCGCACTGCCATCGGATTCAAACGCGCCCCACAGTCATCGAGAAACTTGTGAATGTGGAGGTTTGCTCACTTCTATCACCACTGTTTTCTGCTTCCACATGTTCACTATAGTTATCTTCATCCTCGTCAGCTAGCATAGCGTTTAACCTAGCATCCTCTACTTCTGACTTAGCTCGCAATAAAACCATCTGTAGGTTAACTTGTTCTTTAAGCTGCCTTTCTTTCAGTTCAGCCCGTAACAACGCGGATCTAGCCTGAACACTCCTACGACTGTTACAACTAACACGGGAACCAGAACATGAGACAGAATCAATAACACTTTTGACTTGCTCGATCGAATTCGATTGACCATCCAGCATAGGTTGTTTCTTGGAACTGTCAGACATCATCGAGGGTTCAACAGACTGAAGACCAATGTTGAGTACTGTACGATCTTCCACGAAGACGTTGAGTAACACCATGCCAGGCATGGTGTTTCTGTCGCTGGTTGGTTGAAGATGTTGAAGATGTGCCATATCACATAATCCATAAACCCTTCAACTTAACCATTTGACCGAAGCAGTTATGGTGGAGATCTCAAATTCACCATGCTCTTCTTAAACTTGTCAGGTATGAAGTGAGCACCGTTATCTGAGACAGAGACCTCGGGAAAACCCAGTCTGAAGATTAGGCCTCTCAGATAACGAATAATGGATTTCCGGGTTGACCTTTTCATGATGGCAACGTCTGGTAGCTTAGTTGTAGAATCAACAACAATCAGGAGAGAGGCATTAATGAGTGATTCAGGAAAATCAGTATGAATTCACCTACGTAGATTTCCTCGAATGGGCAAGGCTGTGGCGCGATTTGTGAAGATAAATTCGCAACTGCTGCGCGTTGACGATGCCCTCTAATCACGTCATCAATACGTCGAAATATGATCGAGCAAGTAACTGAAATACCTATCGAGGAGTTAATCTTAAACACTCCTAAGTGTACAACATGGGACCGTCTCAGATCTCTTGAAACATGTGGGGTCAAGATCATTACTGTTTCACCGAACAGAAGGCGTTAGTCAAACACTGACAGTGAATCACGCGTTATGAAGAAAATCACGTAATTACAGTTTGGAAATGCTCTCTGACCACCCATGCTCTAAAAGGTATTTGAATTTGATAATGGTAAGGCCAATATTAGAAGAATCTATGATCATGTCTTCAGTTATTGTTAGGCATGCAATAGCGTCGATGAACACGTGTTAAAATTCCTTTTCAGGGCTGTTATTTGCAATAACCAGTTCAGCGTAGATTTTATCTTGTGCAGCAATGAAAAGAGACAAAACGTCTGTATGTCCGAATTCCGGTGAAGGAGTTTGCTCGAAATCGAAGACATTCCCAAAAAGCGTGGTGGTCCATCTTTGAGAGCAGTTCAAGGTGTGAACTGATATGACCTTGCTGCCAACGGAAATGGCTGACAGTGGATTGTGAACAATCTCAAGTGAAAGGTGTTTTGCATGCATAACTTTTTCGGAATTTCCTTACAACAACAATTAAGGTTAATAATTTTTCTCAATTTGGCTACAATTCTGTACTATGAATGTTCACTACCGAATGATATGAGCAGTGGCTTTCTGTGACCCATTGAGGCAGCAGTGTGAAATGAAATCTATCCCTTATTCGAAAGCATCTGCTGCTACGTTAATGCCGAGTGATCGATCATTGTGTGTTAATAATGATGGTGATGAAAAATCCGAATTTGTGGACACTAAAGCAGTTTGTAAGCGGTTCAGTACCCTGCGCCAAACCGGATGGCTCAATCCTAGCCATCCATTCGCCCCACATCCGGTCAGGAGACCACATGTTAACTGTCTCGCTCACTCACATCCCTGGCCTATTCTCAAGATCACGCACGCGCTCCACAAGCCAGTGCGTGATTCAGCAGTCCCCGTCCACTCTGCACACACAGGTCGCGCTAGGCGTATTTCACTTCACTCACCCGACAGACAGTGACCCCTTTCTCCCTCAACACTGCGATGGGCAAGGCCACATGCACGCACACACGCGCGCATCGACTGATTCAACTCATGTGCGTTAACTTATAGGCACGCACGCACATGAAGGCGACTAAAGTCGCAGAGACACAACTTCTGACGCCAAGTCTCGGACGGTGAACAAGTCAGCAACGCGCAAAGCCAACGGACACGAGGACGTGAGCCACATCGCATCCACGTGATCCTGTCCCTGCAACACAGCATACACCTGGATATTGTTATCCACACTGTTATCAACCTGGACATTATTTTGTATTGTACGTGAGTCTCCTGGCTTATCTATTTCTAATCATTTTCCTGTTTATGCCTATTCGTATTATATACCTTAATACTCAACTGTGTACCCTTAATCTTGTTACATGTAGTTAATGTTAGGCCGTAGTAGCCCACACCATTGTCCGGCGTAACACTGTTGAGCCCCCGACTTGACTCATTCATTCGTTTGTTTTATAACACATCAAATCACTTTTGAACTTTATCGAACACGCATTTCACACATTAGGTTCGTTTTTGCATTCTACTCACTTGGATTTTGAACATTTCAATTCATATAGACATTCCATTTTTTGTTCATCCTCTCATTTACTGTATTTCCTACTGATGATGTCCAGTGACACTCAACTAGCCAATAGTTCGGTTAGTCTTATTGGTGTACACCTCCCTACATTTTGGAACAATGACCCTGCTGTTTGGTTTAGGCTTGCTGAAGTTCAGTTTGAGACTAGACGTATTACACATTCCCACACCAT
This sequence comes from Paragonimus kellicotti, assembly GCA_014220965.1. Taxonomy (NCBI): domain Eukaryota; kingdom Metazoa; phylum Platyhelminthes; class Trematoda; order Plagiorchiida; family Troglotrematidae; genus Paragonimus; species Paragonimus kellicotti. Next base: position 16,157 of record LOND01028957.1, read on the forward strand.
GTTTTCTCACGTCGTCTCGGCGTTACCCATCGAGATTGTACAAGAGGCTAGAGATGTCATTATGAATCCGCATCCATCAGAGCCTTATGAGCATCTCAAGGCTACATTACTGAAGCGCACCACAGAATCTGAACAGAAGCGACTCGAACAACTGATAAGTGGCGAAGAACTCGGCGATCGAAAGCCATCCCAACTTCTGAGACGTTTGTTACAAATATTGGACGGACGGTCCATGGACGAAGCATTATTTCGCCAACTATTTCTACGTCTTCCAACTTTGTTCGCACCATCTTACTCTCACGTGAGAAGATGCCTTTGCAGGAATTAGCTGACCTCGCGGACGAGATCATCAGTATTCCCAACACTCCGCAAGTCAGTTCGGTTGCTACAACACCACAAGATTCCTTAACGCACGTCCTTTGCCGCCAAATCGAGCTGCTAAACAACTCCACGTTAGAAGATGCAAGTGAACAAGAAGCTTGTCCTGACCGCCGCCAATAATACGGTAATCAATACATATGGACAAAAGTCTTTGACACTAAACATTGGACTTCGACGTTCATTCCCGTGGATATTCACAATGGCTGACGTTCCTAGAGCTATCATTGGTGCTGATTTCCTCTTGCATTTCAACCTCCTGCTGGATCTGAAGAACCATCGATTGATTGATGCTGTTACCAACCAGGTAATCAATGGTTTTCACGCCTCTGGTCCAGTGATCAGCCCAGTTCATTTACCACAAAGTCGACAAGATGAGTACATCAACTCTTAAACCAGTTTCCAAACCTTACGCAGCCGAATTTCCGCGACACAGAACTCAAACACAACGTCACTCACCACATTTTGACGAATGGCCTCGCCGGTATATGCTCGTCCCAGACGTCTCAACACTCAAAAGTTGCAACAGGCGAGAGACGAATTTCAACATATGCTGCAACTCGGGATAATTCGACCGTCAAGAGTGAGTACGCATCGCCATTGGACATGGTACCTAGGAACAAAAAAGACTGGCGACCGCATGGTGGCTGTCGAGCGTTGAATAACGTAACAGTACTGGGCATCACATTCATGATGTCACCGCGACCCTCCACGGTAAACAATTTTTCCCCACTTAGATATCGTTCGTGCCTACCATCACATTCCCGTTGAACCAGATGACATTAAAAAGACTGCAATCACAACTCCATTCGGCCTTTTTGAATTTATTCGCATGCCATTTGGGTTGCGAAACGCAGCTCAAACGTTCCAACGGTTTATTCATCAGGTACTTAACGATTTTGCTCTTGTTTTTCTTACCTGGATGACATATTAGTTGCAAGTGACAATCAGCAAGAACATTTGAATCATCTTCGGTTGATTTTTGAACGATTACAAGACCATGGTATCGTCTTAAACCCCGCCAAATGTTCGTTCGGACAGTCAAGCATAACAGGTTACACTCGACTGTCGTAATATCACTCCATCACTTGACAAGGTAAAGGCAGTTGTTGATTTTCCACCTCCAACTTCGCCGGTTCTTGGGAATCGTAAATCTTTACCGACGTTTCATTCCTTGATGCTGCTACTACCATGTTGCCCTAACCAACCTTTTGTGCTCGAAGGATAACAAAGTTGATATTAAAGTATCGTTAATGACGTCAACAAATCACCCAGTCCATGAATCAGCCGTTGGAGAGAGCTGATGACAAGAGTCTCATAAGGTACTACACGATATGGTAATAAACAGTGTGACAGCAACAAAAATCATTTGGGTTTTCTAGTGGAAACTTCAACTATACAGAGCCTGTAAGTTGAATGATGTATGGCGTCAAGTGAATACTGAATGCCGTAGTCAGCGCAGTCCAAAAGTATACAACATTTGGGACGAAACACATGGTTAATATATAAGACGAATTGTTAATTAAAAACAATAGCTATGACACCGATAGGAATGAGTGTGAGCTGCTCATTTGAAAGAGAACGGTTTGGGGACTAACAGGAATTGGTAGATAGTTCTGTTAGATGACGTCCGTACGTTCTTCCGACGAACGTTGAGTGACGCACGTATAACCAACGACGCCAAATATCAAAACCAAGTCAAGTCGCTGGAAACGTGGTACTATTGACATAAACAATATAATCAATTACAAGAAACAAACCTCAATTCGTTTGCGTTCGTGGGATAAGGTACAATGGTTGGCCGCAATAGGCCGTCAAGGGTCCAACAGGCACGACAAGCACAAGCACAGGCGACCGACAGGCAATGACGAACCGACGAAATGCGATCGGATCGGTCTAATGTGTGACTAAATAGCCGGCCATCGGACAGACCGATTAGTCGACGACAGTTTCACGGCGGCCCATAGGGCTGGGGAGGCTGAGACTGACAGACAACAATGGGTGTGTGGGCAGGTGAGTGAGGTTCAATGACTGAGGGAGGCAAGCTGGAGAAATTAGTACTTTTAGACGCGGGTTGTGAGAATAACAATAACAGGCGTCTAGTTAGATGGGGTCACGGGAAAGAGTGCGACAGGGTCAATCGAGGGGAATTTTGACCTCCAAAAATGTCCTACACCGCCCGCCAAAATTCCACTCAGGTGCCAATCGACGAAGTTGTCACAATTCAAATTCTGGTTCTCACCTAACCCTACCTAAGACGCTCACAAATGGTAAACAACGCGTGAGGGAGTTCGAAGACGCACACCTCAAAGGCACACTTTGGTGAGACCGTCGTCCCCGGCTTTCACTGAGTGCACCCCTCAGGCGTCCCATTTGTCGAAGAGTGTAATTGGATGAAAGCCGTCTCCTATGACTACCACCCTACACTCCCGACGGGACTAAAGCTCTTTCACTCGACTCCCTCCAAACGGCAAATTCGCCTCATGTCTCTTCGAAATGTTTACTTTATCGTCTCTACCGACACCGTGGTGTCCTAACAACCAACTGTCAGAGCGCGAGAGCCACGCGGTCGATTTCAACTGTTTAAACCAGTTCGAGAAGTGAATGAGCAGTGGGCAGACTGCAGAAACTTTCTGAGACTTAAATTTGATTTCCGCCTGCCCATTCCAATCTAATGCATGCGTCTGTTATGTAATGCGACACAGCCGCTGAGTCGGTCCTGTAGGTTACGCTTTTGCTGGCGTTGCGTTATTTCAGTCACCTGTTAAGTATGAGTGAATGCTTTGAGGATTTTGGTCGGGATTTTGTTCCCATAGAATATTAAGAATAATTCGATGATTACAGGAGGGTTATTCACTGCATTTGAGAATGCGGGCTTCTTGTCCGCTCAGGCGCTCAAATGAGAATCCTGTCACCTTAGTCTGAGCTTAGTTCTACGTAAGTTTAGTGATGTCTTGATGACAGCAACGTTTAGATAGCAGGGCTAACGGTGGTAGAGTTATTGCACGACTTCCGTCTGGAAGTTAGATGGATGTGATACCCAACTCGATGTTCAGGAGAGCCAAGTTAATTGCAGCTGACCACTTGGTTTAGCTGTCTGTGGGGAAAGTTGGTCATTGCCTATGAACACCTCATTTTGTCGCCATCTGGGATTAACGTATGCATCCGCCAGGTCACTGAGCTTTGTGACAGCGACAGAAGCGTAGGAATCAGAATAAACGGTTCCATCACAAATTACCATCAGTCAGAAGTAACGATCTGACGAACATTTGTTCTCGATGTGTTTTCCACATTTCACTATAAGCACACCTGTCCCATCAAAACTTTTCATGAGACAAATTGCAAAGTCTAATAAGTGACTGTAAATACAGCTTATGGTTGCGTAATCTGTTCGTAATCGGTTCGGCCGTCACCGGAATGCGCTGACGGACTGTTTTTAGTTGGGTGATGGCAACTCTGTAAACAGCCTGGAGTACGTCTATGCAACGGATGACGCCGGCCAGATGTGCGGCAATAGCATTAGCAATGGATTAGCAACAGCCGGTTCCGATCCAAGCTGGATGATGTTCCTTGATCCTTTTTGACAAGCGCCTAGTCGTACGACCAACATATTCTGCAGTACAACAGCAGCATGAAAATTTAACACACGAGCACTGAATGATCGTGGATTGGTAGCTTTCATTCCAAGTTCATTCTTAACAGTGGCTTTGTTGTCATCTAGCGTAACTAGGTTGCCCATGGAAAGGTACGTACAAGCGACCGGCAGAGGCAGTGGTTTAACTGACGTGGTAAAATATTCCCTCTAAACGGAAGTGTTATGAACACCACTCTCCTTTCAACTGTAGGCGTTTCATCATGCAGAATTTTGGCCATCAATTCTGAAGTGATAAGTTGTTCCGGTTCACCATTTTTCCTCAGCAGCTTTTTAACCGTCTTCAGTTCTTGCTCCACTGTGGCATCCGAACAAATCTTTCTTGTTCCAGTTGTTAGACACCGAGCTAGATTTAGTCATTTTTCAATGGACACAAATCTTTTGAATTTGGTGATCTGACCAGTCCATATTGGTTTACGACATATCAAACTACTCCGTGTACTGTCTCAACATCTGGTCAACTTGATATCTAAGAAGTGGTACATATTGTTCGATTTCTCTTCTGAGATGAAACGAAATGAGGTGTGTGTCGCATTAGAAAAATGAGGGGTGCCTGTTAGCTCATCCACTGGCTGTATAACAACGAATACATCACTAACATATTTGCGATCCATATTCGGACTCGGAATGGTAGACTAAAGTTGGGAATCTAGTTTGTCGATGAATTCATCTGCAGACAGCAAGCCTAAAGAGGATCCCATTGTTACTCCTTCCGAGTGTCGGTACAACTCGCCGCTGAACATGAACTCAATATTGAGAGTGTCCTGCGAATGAAATTTATAATCTGAATACGCTTCCCGGTTGTTCTCTCCGATCACGCAAAAGGTTAACTGTCTCCATCAACGGAAAATTTTTGAATCACGAAACTGTATTGGAGAAGCTCATGTGCCAGTGCTCGACAATAATATCCCTCACAGGATCCACAGACTCGAAAATACCGCACAGACTGTGTGGGCATAATTCCTCCGGTACAGGCTCCAGTATTTCCGCTAATCATTTGACGATATAGTGAACTATACTATTGTTGTGAACCAAAACGCGGATGGCACAAGGATTGTTTATTCAGGAAAGCAACGCGTGGGTTATGCGTTTCAACAAGACAACAAACGAAAACACTCATCTGCATACGGCACTCGGCCCAGACCGTTTTCTTACGAAAGTTGATTTGTCTTCCGCGTACTGGCAGCTGGATGCTGGATGAAGAATCCAGCTATCTAACCACGTTTGGCACCCCTTTTGGGCGTTTTCGGTGGCTGCGTTTATCTTTTGGATTAAAAGTGTCGGGCGAAATTTTCCAGAAACGTCTAATTCAGGCGCTTGACAAACTCGAAGGAACGACTTGTGTCGCTGACGATGTGCTGATATACGGATGCACGAGTACGGAGCATGACCGAAACCTTGAGGCTTTTCTAAATCGATGCATGTAACAATGAATAGCGCTATCCTGCGATAAGATAGTTTCCCGGGTCACATAAGTGACGTCCCATGGCCACCTACTCACGTCTGAAGGACTGAAGATCGATCCAGACAAAGTGAATGCGATCCAGAATATGCCGCCCCCCGAAGATGCCAAGGCAGTTTCACGTCTTAATGGCATGACCAATTACCTGAGTCGATTTCTCCCAAAGTTGGCCGACATAATGCGTCCAATTCGACAACTTACACACAAAGAGTCGCGTGGATGTGGGGCGAAGCCCAGGTGTCAGCGTTTGACGAGACGAAAAGTTTACTTTCGATTGCTGCAGTATTGGAATGTTATGATCTTAAGCTCCTTTTGGTAATCCGGTGTGGCAGCAGTCAATCAGTTCCTGGAACTGTGCCACTACAACGAAGGAGACCGATTGACTACAGATGATGTAGCCCTTCAAACATGTGTTGTACTCCTATTCGGGTGCAATCAACAGTAGCTCTGTAACAGCTTTAGAGAGGAAACGTGGCTTGAGTCTTAACAGGAGTGTGGGACACACAGGCGGCCTTGACGCGTATACAATACTGTGCCCAAATCAAAAAAGAAATGTTGATAATGGAACGCCTCAACACCTACACATTCGGAAAGAAGACAGTGGTACACACAGACCACAAACCTCTGATAGCAATAGTGAAGAAATCACTGTGCCGCGCCCCGACGTCTACAACGGATGATGATCAGGCTACAAAAGTACGACTGTGAGCTAGTCTACCAGCCCGGAGACCAACTGCACATCGCGGATACTCTCTCTCGTGCTTATATACCCGGTGTTGTGACGGATGATTCTGAGTTCGAGACGATCGCATCAGTGGACTACAGGAATGGTACCGATGGACAAGATGGTGGAGCTGAAGGATTCGTGTTAAAAAAAGGGCGACTGACCGCAGGACAGAGGAATCTGCCCGATGAACTGATGGTGTTTTTCAAGGAACGCGACCCATTTGCCTAAGAAGAAGGAATAATTTTTAAAAGAGAGCGGATAGTCAGTCATGAAGGATTTGCAACAGAAGTTCATTGAACAAGTCCATGTGGCACATGCTGGGGTGAACAGCTGTGTTCGGAGAGCAAAGGAACTTTACTTTTGGCCAGGCATGTCCAGTAAGATAAAGGATTACATAACGAAGTGTGAAATTTGCAGAAGGCACGATTCAAGTCAAGTGAAGGAAACGATGCTGCTGAGAACTTCCGGAAAGACCCTGACAATTAGTTGCAGCCGATTTATTCACACACGGCGGGAAACAGTACCTGGTCACGGTGGACTATTTCTCGGACTATTTTGAAATCGATTGGCTAAGCAGTACCACCGGAGGTGCAGTCGTCAACAAACTGCGTGCTCACTTCGCTCGCTATGGAATACCGGAGGTGTTTTTCTCTGATAATGGTCCTCAGTTTGTGTGCGCTGAATTCAAGGCGTTTGCAGATAAATGGGAGTTTCAACATCGAAAAAGCAGCCCATATCACAGTTAGTCAGACGGAAGGGCGAAGCTGCAGTTAAGGCTGTAAAAGACTTCTACGGATTTGTCCAAGAGTCAGGGGAAGACCCGATATCTAATGGCTTCTGGAGAGAGGGAACATGCCGAATGATATCATTGGATACAGTGCGACGCGGCGAATGTTTGGGAGAAGGACGCGGACAAAATTGCCGGTGGCATCTGAACTGTTACGCTATGACATATTAGACGAGTCAGGTGTTCAGAAGAGCAACAAAAATGTACTATGATCGCGGCGCTTGGAAACTTACAAGCTTTAAACCAGGAGATAAGGTGTGGGTCCAGTGTGTCCCTGAGAACCCGAGACAGTGGACACGTGGTGTGGTGGTCAATGATCGTGAGCATAGGTCATACGATGTTGATGTGGACGGGGTGATTAGGGAAGAAATCGTGTATATTTGAGAGAAGAGAAGTCGTCGGAAAGAAACACTCGCGATGTAAGTCACGACGAGTCACCAAGAACCAGGAGCGGACAAACTTATCAAAAAGGAAAGGATGTAATGAAATTGGACTGGAGCGGTTTCTTGATTGGAGAAGGTTCAGCCAATCAGTGTTCGCGCACAAGCTGCTACAGACGGAATTATAGTCAAACTGGCGCCAACCAATCATAGACGGCGATCAGCTGCTGTTGAATGCGTATCTGTTTCAAACAACCGAGTTGCTAGATGCAAGGTCGTGGAACAACACAGCAACAAACTGGCCAATCAAAACGTGAGGACGCCTGTCGCTTAATAGCAGTCGTAAATACTGTTCTTCTATAAAAGCTGCTGTTTTTTTATAAATTGATGTTGGTTAGTGCCGTTCAAATTCCCTGTTTTGGTCTTCTCGCGATTGGGTGGCTCATTTCGTGACACTTGCATGTATTTCCAAAATGTTTAAGAGATGAATTACACAGGTCTTGTTGGCGGACAACAGATCACCATTCTGTTCCGCTCAAATGAGACAATAAGTCGATAGTATCTGGTGTCGCCACTTATGAACGGCGTCCAAGCAGTCAGGTTTTAAATAACGCCACAAAATTTTTGATAACGCTCAAGAGTGTCTTGAGTTTTACTAATCCTAAAAAGTGTATTGAATTGGATGTGTTCCTGATAACTTTTTGCCTCAGTACAGGAACACAGCCTATTGCACGACATAGGACAGCCCAGCGATGCCTTTTGTCTCCAGACATCCTAGTGCTCCGTTTTAATATGTGGATTTGGCGAGAGTAATATTTCCTCCTGCAAACGTCCTGCGACCTGCCAAAGGACTAATCGTTCACAAGATACCCGATAAAATAAAAGAACTGATTGATTAGCATGTTTCTTCGGAATGACCGACTAGATTCGGTTCGGAACTACTGAAACCAAAGCGGTGGATGAAACAAAATGACATTTCTTTAAGAAATTCCATGCGCCGGAAAACCAATAGGAATAATAGACTTGGATAAAGGTGCTTCGAATAAAAGGGAGAGGCTGTGGCAAAAACCAATTCAATTAACCATTTATCCGGACCCCGAAACAATAGACTGTCTACCAATCGAACGCCGCTTTGGTGTGCAAAATCAGGAGTGGACAAGCTACTCCTATGTTTTACCTTTCGTTATTCGCCATGTTCTTTATTGTGTATTGGACCCATCATATTACGCTTTTTGATTCACCACGTGTCATCGATACTATCCTGTGGCAGACACTGATTCCCTTATAGCTGATATACATCTATAACTTCGTGCTCTTGACGCACGAATATAAAATACTTGCTGCGACTAGTCCGAGGTCGTCTCCTTATTAGTTACCTGAGACGTTTGAGTCCAATTAAGATACCTACGGCTGTTCGTAGTCCTTACTTTCGAGCAGTACCGTAGGATACTCAGAAGTGAAGCTTCCTCGAGCTTCGTGTATACACATCACACTCTATGCAACGCAGCCCAGTCATTCAAGCTGAGGGGTGGGCACTGCAAAGCTTGGACAATAAAGGCGAGTAAAACTATTCAACCTGCACAATTCATCACGATGAGCTTAATGTCAATAGGATCACTCAAATTTTCCAACGCACCTTCTAGAATGGAAACCTTGACAAAGCTGACTGTGCAACCCCGGGGAGCAACATTCATAATTTTGAAGCAACGAAACAATTGCTCATAAATATCCATACATAAAGGTTGTTGGGTGTTACGTGGTTCCACGACGCAAACATTTATCTCAAATCAGCTTGGCGTAGGTATCGTACTGACAACGGACAAATTCACGGGATGATTTGCTGTCAGTGTGAGCAGTCATAAATTGACAAAGCGAAGTTTAACACACGGACATGCAACTTAATAAATCATTCAGGTCGTCCATTTTCGTGTACGCGAATTGTAACATTGACTGAAGGTGTTAGTCTGTTCAAAGTTGATTGGAAGGTGGACTTTTTGAAGTTCAGCAAAAAGTAAGACAGTTGCTGGACCATATGAGTAGATATAGTTATTACAAAACTACGTTTATTCAGTGACCCGCGATTGTAAGTGGTTTTTGACATACTTTTGTGAAACTTAGTGAATCACGGCGAATTGCGAGAATGCGTTCAAGTCATGCCACGTGTTACTTTAATTACATTGGATGTACCCATTAGAGTCGTGAGAATCAGCGCGTACGGCTTTTCCGTTGTTTTTCATCACCAGGCAGAGTACACCATAATTACCATGACAACTTTCATCAGGGTGAGCTAGAAGAAGAGAACACAGACCACGAGCCATCTAGCAATTAAACAATGTGTGCTCAAACCAGTGAGCTTGATTGGTTATAATCATCTGCACGACATTCTTCAGTGTTAGTAATCTTTGGGTTTAGCCAGTTGAACTGTTATGTAAATAACGTATCTTGGGTAGTCGTTATGTATGAACAATATTTTTGTCGGTAAGAATTGTGCGTCGTCACGCAATGGTGTGAATAAAAGCAGGTTCGAATACTGTTGTCCTCTTAATATTTTTGTTTGTTCAACCTTCCAAGTTAACCACTATGATTGTCTCGATAATTACAATATAGGAAGCTTAGTCCATTGGAAACTAACGACACACACTTACGAGCCCAGGTTTTATCGTCATGGTGGTGAATAAGTGATTTGCTTCAATGATATATCAGCTTATACTATAGCCAGATAGCAGTAATATTGTAAAAATACGTTAACCGATGACATCAAGAAACCGTAAGTCGAAATGTTTTTGTAATACCACTGCGTTGTTTGTTCAAAACAATAAAATTCAACCTGATAATTTGCATGTTTTCAATGAAAAAACTAGTAACACACCTGGATTAAAAAAATAAAGCTCTCCTCCTGGACACAGGTAAGCTAAAGATGAAAGGCGATTAATCTGCATTGAATTTCAGGATAATTAGATACTTCAGTTTCAACACTGTCCACTTTCGATCATAGTTCCCTTAATGTAGCTAGTATGGTGGCTGCTCCGCCAGAGAACACAAGTTGAAGTGCTTACTATCACTCGGAACTTAACTGTGTTGTCAAATACCCGTCGAATGCACAGCCCTAGTCACCGGCATTCTTGCCAGAGAGAGAATAAGAATGAGTGTCCTGTGTTCAATATTTACTGGTCAATTTCCTCAGTCCAACAGCCACTGATAGCAACCAGGTATGTGAAATGGGCGATATGTGATCAACACTACACGAACAATGATAAGCAGTATGGGAAATGGAAAATAAAGTGCACAATATGTGGCTATGAACAAGGCCGCATGAAGTTTACTATTGTCAGTTCACATTTTTCCATAGGACTGGTTAACTAACACTTGACGTTTTCTTTACCGTAAGGACTTCTCCCGTTACAGATTAATGGATTCATATTCACTTGGTCTCTCCAAGCTTATATCTGAACGCAAACCCATATATCATTGATGGTTAAAATATCTAACTATGGATCGTGTGAAAAGCTTTTCCGCGCTGGGTACCACACTGTACAGTGTTTTCTCTGCAATACACGGTTGCCCATCTTGTGTCCGGACGAGGTGTGTTAACGGTTGACGACAAAGGAACCACACTACATCCAACTTGTCTGCATCTGCTATATGACCGCTAGGTAGTTCTGTGGCCAGAACCTTAACCACTGCAGTGAATGTAACCTCTCCTTATCCACTGGATGTAGTCAGTAAAGTTTGTAACACAAGTGAACCTTGACATAGTATCATATGTGTTCCTTGTTTCCAAAGCTCGGTTAAACAGAACTACCACGGTTGTTCCGAAAATACTCAGCTTCATTACTGTCAATATTCCGTCTACTTAACACTCAGAGTAACGACATAATTCTATGGTCCTTCATCAGCTCCTTCATAAGAAGCTCAATTCCGCTGTGTGGTAGGGGCCAACTGACGAAGATGTCATATCGGTAGACTTGTTGAAGAGCACGAGAATTGATTTTCTTAAAAAGCTAATGGTTTCCAGTTTGGGAGAACTCTTTAATCCATGAGGGACTTTCGGAATGCACTGTCAGTTGCTTCATGACAAAAATGGTCGAGAGCTCTGGAGAGGCACTTGCACCAACTTCGGACACTGAACTACGTATTCCGAATTCTATCGCGAGATTAGTTGAAAACTTGGTTTGAAACGTACTGATGATACTGGTGATAGAACCAAACTTACATGTTTCTCCCGTAGTTTAAAATATCACGCTTGTGGGCACTTCAGTAGCAACCAACCAACTGAAACTGACAGGCGTATGCTCTTATGAAGTACACACTGGTTATGCTACTAAGGTCAACGCGTTGGAGTTACTTGCATTATTGTCGCGTAAGGTTACGGTGAACCAGTGAGCCATACGACAAGTTGAGGAGGCATGTAGAAACACTAACTCGGGTTCAGTCCACGCATGCTAAATCCATTTATGATAGCACCTCATACACGTCCGTAGTCAAATGTCCCTTTCATCTTTTCAACTTAAGTAATTGCCGTTTGTGAACACGTGGTTCATAATTTAGATATAGCTCAAAGTTTGTCGTTAAATACGATTAGACTGTGTAGTAATCCGTGGAATCCTCGAAAAATGAAGGCAGTAAATTAAAAGATACAGTTCCGTTAAATGCCAATATGAAACAGAAATCAAAATTAAATATCACTCCCCGGTTAATCGCGTTCATCAGGTCGGTTGCGTAAACCAGGAGAGTGATGCCCACTGACCGAAACGCTTGATTTCGTCAAAGTCTACTCGCTACTAAAAACAGCGATCATGCCGACAAATGTTAGTTGAGGCCTCCAAATTCGAATCGTTCTCATTTCTCCGCGACGACCATGACTACACACGTTGTGGTAATGTCTAGCATGTGACAACGGCAGATAGTGAGTTACTCTTATGTTAGCAACACTATCACCGTGTTATCTGTAGCAAATGCCAAATGAGTCCGTTTCCTCTGATATCTACTATCGTCTCAATGGTTACAAACAAATTCATTCATTTGCACGTTATAGCTATTTTAGTGGCTGTCTCCAGGGTACTATCCGAATTAACCCGTGTTGTTAGGTTTGTGTTAAGTGTTTACCTCGAGTAAAATGTGACTAAGAATGTGTAGGTAACGAAGTGGTTGTAGCGCATCCGCCTGGACAAAAACGACTTCAACTGGTTGTTTCGCTTTCTCATATTGGTATGGTGAACAGGCGTTTCATATTATCAACCTATGCACTGATGTCAATAATCATGATTTCGATGAAGATGGCTATAAACCTTGTAATATTTCTGAAACTACATAATACTTCGGTACCTTATACTGGATGGATATCAAAGTCTAGAAATTAATTCGACTGTGTTTACTTAACCACGGTTCGGATTGCTGTACTACGCTCCAGAACGCAAACATTCCATGAAGTTCCTTGTCCTAGTGGATCCTGATCTTTGACCGGATTCTTACGGAAAATTCCGACAATGGAATCAAGTATTCAGGTGCGCAAAATTA
>LOND01028957.1:29159-51985 GCA_014220965.1 Paragonimus kellicotti
AGTTTTTGGTTAAGTTTTGGCAACTCTGTAGACAATCCGGAATGCATTGCTGATGTCTATGTGATGGTTGGTGTCAGGTAGATGTGCAACAGTGACGTTAGTAATCGATTCACGACAGCGGGTTCCTATCCAAGCTGCGTGATGTTCCTTGATCCTTTTTGACAAACGCCAAATCGTTTGAACAACATATTGTGCAGTATAACAACAGCAAAAAAAGTGGATACACGAGCAGTGATCGATCGTGGACTGGTAGCTTGTCTTTCAGCTTGAGTTTACATATCGGCTTTGTTGCGAGCCAACTTCTGAAAGCCGCCACAGGGAAAGTTTGTCTAAGTGACCGGTACATGCACCGGTTAAACTGATCTGCTACAGTATCCCCTTTAAACGGGAGTTTTATAAACACGGCTTTCTTTTCAGCTGTGGGCATTACCTCATGCGGGATTTTGGCTTTCATATTTGAAGTGATGAATTGCTCCGGACAACAGTTTTTCCTCATGGAGTTTTGAACGGTTTCCAGTTCTCTGTTGCATCATCCAAACGAATCTTCCTTATTCTAGCTGTCAAGCACTGGGCTAGATTTCGTTTTTGTCTGAGAGGCACACAACCAAAATTAGCGTATTGATCTGTCTATGTGGATTTGCGTTATATCGACCCCTTCATTGTAAAGAGTAATACTTTCATGGTGCATCATTAATATTTAGATTGTGTTTAACGGCGAGCTTTATCGGCAATCAGATAAGGTTGAAATGAAATCCTCTTTAGATCCACTACTGACAGACATATTCGCGAGCAAATGAAAACCTCAACTTCAGTCAACCATTCAGAGTCTCTGTATGTACCGCCGATATGTAGACGATATATTTGTTGTTATACAGTCACAAGATGAGTTAACAACCATCCTTCAGATTTTTAATGCAGCACACACCTCACTGCGCTTTACCTCAGAAGAGGAATCTAACAACGAGTTCCATTTCTTAAATGTCAAACTTAGCAGATGTCTAGACGGCACACTCAGTCTAGTGTCACTCGTTAACCGTCAGGTCTTGGTTTTTGTGGTACTTCTCATGACAATTCTTGATAAAACGTATGTGATTGTCTTGGCTTTCGAAGAATTATCGAAAACGATTGTTCGCCACATGGTTACTACTGATTTGATGTGAGTTCTTCGATAGTTGTTCGTGATTATCCTGTATTCTTTTCCAAGAGAATTCCATTACCTATACTTTCACATTAAATGTCCAAAACACCCGTATAACTATATTGTCTTGAGAAAGAATTATTGTGTGAATTTTCCGAAAGCTTTGCAAAAACACTGAGACACCGATTTCTACTATTCGCAAGGATGAAGGTCACTTAGAATCAACCTTAAAGCGAAATAAAAATTCCGTTAACTATCGTGAAATTTCAACTTAACCGACCCATTCGGATCACAGCACACTAACCTTGTTTTATAAAGTTTCGAACAAATTATTTTAGTCCCTGTGTTTTAGCATACCTCAAGTCTAAAACTTGTGGATCCTTACCTATATTTCGCCAACTTACAGACAGTGGTAGTCAATGGTTTGCTAAGTCACTCTGAGTTTACTTAATCAATTCTTGGAGCAAATTTCCAGCTCAAATAAACTCTTTAATCTAGTTGTCTGTACTAGTGTCACTCCTTTGAAAAACTGCTGACAGTTTTTGCCGATGTATTCCCTGGCCACAGCGACGTTCACCAAATATAGTAGTATTAACTGACTATGATTTATCATTACGAAGGTTGAAGCTACTCACCACTAGTTCGACGCTTTACTTGGGCTGGTTCTTTCTTGTTTAATTCAGCCACATAGAAGTCTGAAAGAGAGGACCGACATCCGTTCACCCTGCGAACCGATGATTTTATTTGTCTGACCATCAGTGCAGTGAACCTTGCTCCTGACGAGAGTAATTTTTGCAATCGACGTATGACTTGTGTATACCCTTTAATGGGAGTGGGTACGGCCCGTCGTAATTTGAACGCTTACACTGGCTACGTCTAGGGTGATATATAGATTCCCGTCACGTACAATGTCCGGATGACTGGTGGCCTAGCGGGTCAGTGCATCGGCTGACATTCTGCAAACGTGTACCCGATGAAACTATAAACGACGCCCCCGTTCAATAAGTATTCTGTTACACACCCTGTGCACTTTTAGTTACGTATGTATGTGACCGGGTGGAATATAGCATCTAACATCTTAGTTCCCAATAAAACCCCGTGACCAAAATGAATATTTGCAACATTGCTCTGCGTTAGTCGGCTTTATCTAGTGCACAAATCACATCGTGCAAACAACGAAGTGAGATCGTTGTAACATTGTCTTGTGGGGACCGTTGGAATAATCTCCGCTGCTGACGGCGTCTTCAAATAAGAATTTGGGGATTTTACTTAACAGTGTGTCCCATAAGAACTTTAATGTTTTCGGTTAGAACCAAACAATGCTTTTTTGAACAGCGATGGGTACAGACAGCTCCCTTGTTTAACGGTGAGCACTTCTCCAAAGTTATATTAATGCTGGTATGTCCTTTAAGCTAAGAAGCCTTCGTTATTGTGTGTATATGTAGTTGTGCATGTGTATTTTTCATAATGATCTACGGCATTCACCAACATTTGGCGTTTTTTCCATTGTATCGAAGTGAACTTAACACAGTTTATCAATTATTTACCGGATATGGCTTTAAATGCACAGTTCAGGGGAAGATGACGCAATGTTGACCATAAGATTGAAATATCCTTGACGTATGATAAGTGGACATGATAGGGGAAAATGTTAGGTGGAGGCGAACTGAATAATTCATGTGCTGCACTAGTAAATATAATAATAATATGTAGTTGACAAATTGCTTTTCAGTTCCTATCCGATTATAATTCGTTGCAACAAACCAACTAGTGTAATCAATATTAGGTTACTCTAACTTGAAAATCCGTGAAGAAAAGTGTACGGATAAATGGGAAAGAAAAACAAGGATACGATATTTCGTAAACTTCTGGCGTAGGCCCACGTATATAACATTTGTAATTACACTCTGTTGTCATATGCTGTCCCGTGTACATTTACTTACCATTGCATCATAAATATGATAGTTGTCGATGTGATTAGACGGTGTGATAGAATCGACGACACATGAAGTCCATTAATCTGTCATATGTCGACAGTGGATTAACGTATCGCTTTTTTTCTCTGAGTGGATTTGAGACTACAAAAATGTTCATTCTACACGAAACGTCAGACTCAATTTAATCAAAGAACAAGATTTGGTGGTATAGACCAGCGACTCCATTAATAGTAATGCTAACACATTTTCATTCTTCTCGAAACTGCATTGGTTTTCAGGAGAATAGCTGGCACTTGATTAATGTCGAAGGAAAAGTAACGGCGAATGTGAGATCTTTGTTGATTATCTGTAAGAAAGCAAGCTGAGAAGGTCCATCTGCCTGTAAAAGCTATTGCCACACAACGGTGGACATAGAAGGAAAATGGCAGGTTCATTTATTTGGTCGATCTTTCGGTCCAAATGTGAAATACATCTTGACCGATGATGTTCAAACGAAGGCAGCGAACTGTTTGTAAATAACCACTCCCAAGTCACTCAATAAGGCCGATATTTTTCAGCGAAAGGGTTTTTGGCAGTTCGGTCCTTTAAAACACCTCTGGTGAACTTGATTAACCGTTAGATATATGTGAGCAAGGAAATTCTTCGTTAGTCTTTGTGAGAAAAGGAGAAAATCAACAATGATGTCTTCGACAGGTTTTCAACAGTTTACTAGATTAAGGCGAAGGGTTTCGAGATGAAACTGTTATATAGACATATGATAACCTACAACGTATTTCGTTGCAACTAGGTGTCCCAACTGTAGCATAGTTAAGTCCTTTTGAGATCCACAATAAATTGCTGAATTACCATATTCAAGTAATGTTGCAGCATGTGCCTTAAGAAACTTGTGGGAAGCCTCACTGGCAAATTGATTTCACAATTTTTCAAAAAACAGTAGGTCATTATTGGCTCCTTTTTAATGGCGAAACGAAAAGTACAAGTTGAAGAACAGTTGTACATCCGGCCTGTTTTCAAAGATTTACCTTCGCAACACAGTTAATTCTATTTACTGCATCAGGAAGACTGCAAAAATTGCTGCTGGGAGACATGTGTAAGGAGCTGTTTTCGTTGTTGGGATGATGTCCCTTCACTAACAGTTGTGAAACTGTAAAGAGGTGAGCAGGAGAAGTTCTTAGCCTATTTTTGCGGTACGTACAAAAAGTAAGCTGCATGTAAAATCTATATTAAACTGAATAATAGAAACTAATTTACACGACTTCCATGTGAGTCGCATGGTGTTGGTTTCTGGAAGCGCCAAGATCGATTTGGCGGAAACTGAAGATTAATTGCTTCTTTGTTGGTTAATGAATCTGTCGATAAGGCGAGTCAAACGCAGACGTAGAATGACCATTTTAACCCGAATGAGATTTAATCTTAATCTGGTCTACCGGGTGGCCTAAGTTGTTGACTACAATATTCTGTAAATTCTCTGCTGGTAAGAGACAGAAATGAACCGTGACCACCTTTCGCAGCTGGTTGATTGGATTGCGTCCTAGACGTTTTTAAAATGTGTTGGGAAGGAATAATGTTTCTCGACTGAGGGGTGAGCTTCAGTATCCAAATGCGAGCTTGAAAAAAGTAACGGGTAACTTTCACTGACAAATTTAAATACTACGCAATTTATTTACAGTAATAGCACAGCAGTTGAGAGAGGAGATACTGCTACTGCATAGAGAAGACAGAGGAAGTTGAAGGGCACAATACCTGATAATGCATTTTCACATATTATGTCATGCTATCAAAAAAGTAATCAAGTTGGTTGTCGCCATTACTATGTAGTATCACAATAGCTTAACATGGGACTGCGGATATAACATCGGGCGGAACAGATCTGGAAGCATAGTTAGCAAACCACAATAGTTGATACAGATGCAGTTTAGCACCATCTTTTCATAGGGTAACCCAGAACGAAGCAAGAGTAGATTGAATAAGGGAGATATATTTTACAAAGGAGTAGGAAGAAGGATTGATGGTAAATGAAGGGTCCTCCCACATTTGTCGAAAAAAACTTGTATTCGAAGTATTACTCAATGGCTCCTTTATTTACCTGAAAATGACACCCTCCGCATAAATTCAAAGTGACTGCTAGCGTAAGTACAACGAGGCTCGTTGTGTTCAAATTCACGACTAATCCGAGGACTCGGCATCCATGGGCGTTTCCGTTGTTTTTATTTCGTCCGTAGCAGCTGCTGTCTACTCTGTTTTTTGCGTGATGATGGACTGATTAGAGAAGCATTTTCTATCCCAATGACATTTATTGATTGCTTTATTACAAGGTCCTTTCCCTTCACCACGAAGTGGCTCACTCAAAAAATCTCCCTCAATTGTTATAAAAAACATGAACGCCATTCTACGTTTACGGTGCTTTTTAATTCTGAACATAATTGATACATGTTCATGGTCACAGTAAATGGTACCTACTTGAATAGTGAGAACTTGTATGGGTTGGCGGCTTCCGTGACTGGATCAATCTCATCGGAGGTTCTAGATGGGCGAGGCTTTATAATGTTATACAAGACTTAAAAACCAACAACCTTAATAGAGCTTATGCCAAAATCTTCAGAATGTGTTGAATGGCTTTCGTAGCCCACTACGCAGTTTGGCTCATTGTGTGAATCCTTTGGTAACTTTTGCTCTTCGATATACTCATTCTAAGGTGGGCTACCGATTGTGAGAGATTAACTTTTCTGCTAAAATGCTTGTCATATGCCATGGCACTGTTGCCGTGGCTGGGCCGGTATAACAGTGTACCTCCGGTAAGCTGGTGGTCTGTCTCAATACCAATCATCAGCTTCTGCATGTTGCTAATGTTGTACACACTCCTAAAACGTAGTTTTTGGAAATGCTATTTTCAAGAATATAATCATGCATACGAAGAGCGTTGAGTTTCTCGATGGCTGCGTTAATAGCGGTGTAATTCCGGTCCTTACTTTGTGTGAGAACGACCCGAATTTAGATTGTTGGCCACTTGCACCGCCAGTGAACAATTTTAAGAAGCTAACTTATTCACAACTTGATTAATGGAAGTGAACAGCTGGACACAGGTAAACGGACAAATGTAAAAAATGAGCTAAACATGCAATGCAAAAATAAACACTTCCCTTGAATACATATCAGTCGATTGAGCTCAAACGTCAGGCCAAAAGTTCACCTCTCAGGATGCATAACGTATTACCGTTGTTTTCAAATGACTGTTGACCAGGTTGTACAATATTAAAGTTAAGGGTCGATAAAATTAGGATAATAATACGATACCAGTTCATACTGAGTTTTTATTATCAACACAATTCACTTGTCTATACTCAACAATTCTATGTTGGTTGAAAACGAAACAATTTTCGGTGGTTTTTTGTTAAAAATACTTTTAATGATCGATGACTTGGGCGGCGTTTACTGTGCAGGCAAACCGATGAATTTTACAAAGGTTTAGAGGCTAATTCTGTGTGTCCGGGTCCACGAAGTAACTTTGTGATATATTACTTAAAAACATTTGAGTTGAACCGAAATTTAAAAAGACCCACAATAATTCATCGTTTTGCTATAGTGTAAAAAAAAACTTGTACCCATTTAGAATTCGAGATGTTATAGTTTTGCACTTTGCTCAAATACATATAGCGTTTGCATAAAGGTTGTATTTGTAGAGATACAAATAAAACTCATCTAAAATCGATTGTCCATGCCATTGATAAAAGAAAACTTACTGTTGGGTTATTCCAGCTTGTTCAAAAAAAAGGAAACGCTTACTTTTGGTGACACCCTCCCTCAGTATAGTAGGTTTAACAAAGTAGCAAAACCGGAAACTGGTCACCCATAATTGAAACGTGAATATCATTATAAGGGTTTTATTAAAGAAAATTTGTTCGTTGTCTAAATACATCATACATGAACATTTAAAACAACCGACAGTCAGTCTAGTATTTGTGCGTTGGCCGCCTCCCTACTTAAACTTTGACTTCCATCTGTCTCACCCTTTAAACCAAAAATTCCGCTGCATGCTTCCTCAATTTGATGATTCTCATCTCTATTTCCTTCCATTTTAGCCCCTACTACTGGCAAGTAGCTTTCAAGCTTTTGATAGAGTTGTGTGAATCCACATGGAGAATGTGGCTTCGCAGATTAGAGCGCTCAGCTGACGCTCGTTTAAGAGATTTGTGCCACCTAACCCCTGAGGAAATTCAAGCTGGTGTAGGTACCTTCTAATACATCAATACAAACGGAAGAAATGCATCCAGTCGCGAACACTGCAAAGTTTAGACTCATCACCGTCGAACCGGTAGGCAAGCTAGCAACTGCGACGGCTGTTGCTGGTCTAGCAAGCATTACTATCTATTTCATACGAGTGATCACTGGACCGGACGGCATTTTCCAATGAAAACCGAGGCACAAATCAGTGTCCTCTCACCGAACTCAAATGTTTTGCATCAACCTGGCAAGTGTGTCTAATGAAGTCCATAAATCAAAGTCGCACCAAAACATTTTGAAGACCCTCACTGCGACGTTTTTACAGAGCATTCCTCTCTTCTTAGGTTCAAACGTTGCTTGTCGGTAAAGATTTGATAGCAACATTAAATTCATGTCTGTAAAATAACAATACATATTTGGTCAAACAATGTACAGGCCAGTCTTATTAAACCGCACACGAGACAGTTCCCGGGAGGAACCTGATTGCTTTCATGACGTTTTACAACTTTCATAATAATCTCAACTTGTTCAGGGATTTTACAACTTTATAGTAATCTCAACTTGTTCAGGGACATACATCACATACCACTATGTGACCGCTTTGTAAAGAAGTACCCATTGCAAAATAGTAGCATATTTACATTCGGGTAGTAACAAAATTGTGGAGTTTGTGAGGAATGGGTAAATCAATTATAACTTAGTTAAACCGAGCACTGTGATACTATAACTCTCAAGCAGTGTCAGAGACTTCGGTTAGAAATTTTTCCTTGCGCTGCATTTGAGGAAAATATGAAATGACCCGAGGAATTTTGATAATGAGAATACTACCAAAACGGGATATCTCACCTCTCTTAAATGTTTAAAATAAAAAGAACAAATTAATTTATATTTGAAGCTACTACTGCTTCAAAGTAAACATTCTGTGAAAAGGATTATGACTCTGGTCGCTGCCAAAATCACCAACGAACACAAACAGTATATAACGTGACCGGATTGAACAAAACGCTAAGTTGAACGGAGGTTTGCATGGAAAAGCTTCAAACGCCAAGTAGCTGATGGGAAACGTCTAACTTCATAGGATAGCTTTTTGAACTGATCTATTTAACTCAGACTGGACACAGTTGTAATGTTTGTAGAAAAATGTGACGCAGGTTGGGCTTCCGAAGGCATCCGCCCGACACACTAGGCTAGTTGTGACTGTTCTGGACATATTGTTTCGTTCGCTGTTCGGGCTCTGAAACACAGAATAACATTCTTGCTACGGTTACTAATTAATATTGCCTAATATGTGCACCAAGTAGTTGAACATAAAGAAAAACAATATGGTGGACTGTCACATTGTAGGATACCATAATTAATGGGGTTTCAACCTTTTTGCGTGTCTGAGCACTATTATTAAAACTAGCTCAGATTTGCCTTAAATGACGACTGGAAGAACCTTAAACTGGAGACGTTTAATATAACTGTACAAATCAAGTTTAAAAGATGTTGCTGAAATTGGAAACACATCAATGGATAGCTCCACATCATTCATCGGAAGATGAGCAGGTATAATGGACTAGAATTGTGGCCGATCATGTAAATGAACCGTTGTAAAAGACAGTGTAGAAACATCTTAGGGACAGCGACAGAGAAGCTGGTTTTATCCCTTTTGTTGGCGACTGAACAGCGATAATGTGTAACGCCCATTTATTTGCACACAGAAAACCTGGCTTATAGGTAAAACCAAAACCCAAGCTGTATGCGTCCGAATAATATATCATCTTATGAGCTGTTGCAATGTAATTACGAGAAGAAATGAATTGTACTTCACAACCTAAGTGGTAACAAATCAACATACTCAAATAAGCACTCATCAACGGTAAACTGATGTGGCCCCTAAAAAACAACTTTGACTATGTGTCAGCCATTCAGTTTTGGATGACATAGAAAGAGAAGGGTAAAACTCTGTTACCGACTTCATCTTCACAGTAAAGCAGTACAAACTACGTTTCTCGATGTTTGGTCCAATGTGGTTTTGCAGCATTCTACATCATTCATTCACTCACTACCTTTTAGGTAAGTTCTACTGTAGTACTTGGAAAGACCATTGTCCAGTTAATCAATGTAAAAGACAACGTTACCACCATAAACTCATCTGTTATATTAGTAGACGTTTTATAAACTGCGAGGCAAGCACGCCAGTATGCACAGGTTCACGAAACTTGCATAGATGTAATACAGTGTAATATATTTTGTGTAATGGATACCGTACATTTCTGATTTTGGCCGTCAAAGAAATCCTCTCTGCGGAGGCACAAGCTTTGTGAGACTGACAATTATTTTGCCTTTAAAGTGCTGTTTTCTAACTGCGGACCTACGGAGTAACTGGCGTCTCTATTCAGCGATTGACTGGAATTTGAAAGTGGTCTTTTCGTACATGCAAAATCCCACTAGTTGCGTTTTTTGTTGGTTTTGCACTGAATAACCGAGTTATTTTAGTTGTACCTAAATTCTGGTTGCGAACAATTTTATAATTTTCTGGTTTAATCAGCGAAACAAATTTATATAGTCCCTTCAAATAATTTATATGTAAGCTGTGGTTTAACGACTTAACTGTGTACGAAATACACAATACATCGAATACTGACGCCAGATCCGAATATAAATTTGCCATTAATTTATTTCACAGGATCGGTTGATTTATCTTAAAAAAATTAACTACAGGCTGTCAGTTCTCGAACATTTTCTATTAGCCTATTTTACATGCACAATGTGATTTGTAGTTTCGAAAAGAATGCAATAATTATCAATCACGTCACAAAACAGATAGGGCCTTTCAACCATTTTCGACTGCATTGTTTCGTTCGGCTGAAAACTGTAACCCATCCTCTCTCAGAGTTCTTTTGTAGTATACCACTGAAATTAAGTAAGCAGAAATGTTCACGCATAACATACAATGATAGATATAGTACTACAGGTTAGGGCGTACTCTAACGTACTTACTGTTGACCAGCTATAGAGTTTCCAAGGAAGAAGCTCATAGAAAATATGCCTTACAACTCTTATTCATTGCGCTACAATTTAATAGGAGTTGGTTCTTTTTACCATATTTCCCGTATAGTTGTATTTTAAACTGACGTGATTTTTCAAGTTGAAGGTTAATCCAAGATTCACATTTTATTTCTTAATAAAAGACAGAAATTGACAGAATCATTTTTTCAGGCTACATTTATGACTATCCAAATATAACTCAGTGCCTCGGAAAACTTTTATCACTCTCTTTCGTGCATATATATGTGCTCCGAATATTAGCTGATACTCCAATCTCCAAATCTTTACTGATTGACACTGTGACTTTGATCCCTCGAAACTAAAGAAGTCCACATATGATCACATATGGTCTTATTAGTTAAACAGCCACAGCTCATGACAAGTTGTCATGGTTTAACTTGTTAACGTTGTGGTCTAAAAATAGCAGCTCAATCTTCCAGTCTACTAAGTAGCACATCAAACACTTCCGGGGAAAGGTCCACATCACTGCTTAACAGTTTACTTTTGAGTCTAAGCACACACGCTTCTGTCTAACCGCGTATGTCGAAGTGTGGATCCCATCAGAGTGCCAGTTCAATTCGAAATGATCATTAGATTCTGGACCTTCGTGGTCAGCCTGCCGAGCTCGATGGAACAGTGTGGGGTGGAATGATATTGTGAATGACTGAATGGGCGAAATTTGGCAGTCGTACTCGATCGGGCTAAGCAATAAACTTCAATGTAAAATGAAAATTACTTTCATTCAGTCTGAGTCAGTTGATAATCAACTGGTTGAAGCATAAAAGTCTGGCGATTTGCGGGTGCAAACCTTGTTGTTTTATGTAACCTGTGTGGAGCTTTTCAGAGTTATCTGTCTATCCTACGTTTCATGTATTGAGAACATTTTTGATGCAATGGAGGTTTTAATGCATCGATCAGTTATATGGTAACATGCTGTACAGTTTGGCCGTTTTATCTTGTGCTGCATGTAAATCTTTGTTTGCTTACACGGGTTTACTACATATGTTATAACTTTTGAATAAAACATGAAAAATGAAATTCAGTTGTGTTTCATAAGGTGGTGTTTCGAAAAGTTTTGCATACTGTTCACTCGTAGAAAACGTGGGAACCAGACTCTTAATGTCTATAGTATTTTACCGTTGGGAGAATTCATGTAGCCCATCGGTATTTTCTACATTAGTTATAGTGGCTGATGTAGTTTACAGGTTTTATTGTTCTTTATCTCTCCTTAAAATTAACTTATTGGATGACAGCAGTGATTTAGGTGATTTTGCCTGACTCCGTAATCGTCTCTTGGAGACTTATCAAATAACACCTTACCAAATAAGCAATGTTCCTTTTTGTATGATCATGCTAAACGGACAACACGTACATCAAATATTTTGGTTGGGAATAAGCGATAGTTTTGAAGATAACTGGTGAAACGTCCGGTCATCTGAGGAAAATATTCTCCAAAATCTTTCACCTCACAATCGTCCGAATACTGTTTTGTTTAGTAACATGGTGTTGATAATTGGAATTTCCACTGGCGAGCCTATGTGACACTTTTGTCGAATTGATAACGTTCTCGTTCTACATTATACAAACTAATTATATGTTTGATTTCACAGTTAAAGGGTCGCACTAGTATTTATTTTCAAAGCAAAAATCGGGAGTTGCTTTATACAGTGTAGAATGTACTCCGCAACATAAGTAAACGCTTGGTTTGTTTCGTTTTGCGATGTGCTACTACTACTAAGAAAGTTTGCCGTTAAGTCCTTCTGAAGTATTTCATAAGGTGGACATGTTACTGCAAATGGAAACGAAAGATCACGCACTCACGTGCAGTAAGTTTTAAATGCACGTTTAAAATAGTGGCATTCTCCAAGACTGTACACTAGCCAAATATCTTGCGCGCATCAATATGTAAATAAAATGCTGGCAGAATTATGAATCAAAGCCGGTCGATTAATCATCAAAATTTCGATCGGTTATTGTTGAAGACAGTGCCTTTTTTCAGCTCCTTCACGAAGTGCTGCCTTTAATGTGTCCGCTGAATGCAAGATCTGCTTTCCATCAAAATGAATTTCAGCTTACAGATGTCTCTAGGCAACATACATATGAATGTTCGCCGTCGGTCTTACCTTGCAAGTACCAAATCCGTTGCGGTAGAGGAGACAAATTCGAGTTGATGTCAAAGAAGCAGACCAATCGTGAGTATAATTTTATCCAATCAGCCTAATGGGCTTTATAAAGCAATATCTGAAATGTATTTAGAAGCCAGTGTGGTGTTTCACAGTTTTGAAACACGGTGTTTGTCTTCTGATTTTTAATAGCCGGTATAGCCCAGTTATCGACGTAGCCTGTGCTGATACACACAAATTCGCATTTGAAAATTATGTTGTCAATTGTAACAGTTATATACTACAGCCACATATTACACCACATTTACGCGGTAATGTAATTTTCAGGCAGGACATTTTGTCAACAGATTGTTTTACATAACAGGAATATACAGCTCCTTTGCCAGTCACATTTGTTGAGTTGGTCAGACTATAGATCTCTCAAAGTCCTTCTGACAAACTTCGGTAAAAAGAATGTAATTAGCCTAAAACCTGCATTCCAAGAAAGAGTTCCTGGTAAGCTCACAGCGATGTTACACTTAACTGACTCCCTTTTAGAAACTTGTATCTTGAGGCACGCTAATTTACTCGTATAGCTTTAAAGCGCTCGCGACTGAAGCATTTTATAAAGATACGTAAAAATTCCTTTTGTTGTTGGTTTCTCATTTTTTGAAACATTGTTTCTATGTAATGTGACCATAATTTGTAACAGTAACTACATATACAAACTCCACTGTGTCACTGACGGTTTGATCATATCAGAGCCGCCGATCAAATTATGGTATACAGTAAATTATAAGAGCTAACTAATTTCAAGGTACGTGGAGTATGTTAGTTCACTTTAGATGAAATGCTCCATTGAAATGGGGCTAGTATTCACACCACTGGGTTTTGAAAACCTACACGTCAATTTTCAGGCCGGAAGTTAAATATTTTGGTGTGTACTAAATTTAGTCAGTTCTCAAAAGCTTTCACTTAAGAATGAGGTATATGGGGATGTTACTGAAATGAGTGATCTTACATGTATGGCAAGGTACATATCATTGTGCAAGTTTGTTGCCATTTCCAAGAGAAGCAAAATCATATTACATAGGCTCCTAATTCTATGTTATTAAGAAAGTGCAGTTGATTCAACGGTGAATGCAGAGAAAAGAAGACTGAACCTGCAACAAAAGGCTGACACGCAATATACGAACACTCTGAAGCTATCCAATCATAAAGGAGATAAGTTTGTTGACAGATGAACAAAACGTGCCAGAATAAACAGAGAATAAAAACAAGACAGCACAAAGATTATTTTGCCAACGGGGTCAAACGTAAGGGGAACAGCGAATAACGCCATGCAATGCACATAAGAATGCCTATTGATCGCAGTGACCCGAACGCAACAAAGTTGTCGGAAAACATTACCTCTAGAAGTGTTTTAGTACACAGAGCAAAGAGAGAATACAGGTGCTGGGTCACACTACTCACAGGTAAGTTAGGATGTGGAGTTAAACCATAGGAATTGGTTTAACAAAAACAGTAAATTAATCAGCGACATGTAAAAAATGAGGGACAATACTAAATACCACTTTAGTGACAGGAATCAGAATTCAGACAATACATATTTCAAGAAAGTATCTCGGAAAGCAGCAGTTTTTGGGAGGAACGGAAGATCTCAAACTGTGACAGGCAGGCGCATCTGGTAACTTTGAAATGTCTTAGAAAGATGTTCGTTTGACGCCTACATGTGTACCGATCGAGTCGAACCAGAAACATGGCAGACTAATCAGCTGCAATCATAAAGCCAGACAACGTATTCCTGGTTTTATCGACTCTGATTTACAAGATTTCCTGTCATCAATTTTTGCTTGCCTTCAAAACAATCAATTTGAAAGATTGAACTCTTAGCTATTATATCGTGACTAATAAGAGACAGTATGTTAGTGAGTGACGAAGTGTATTCATAAGTTTATAGATAGGGATAACGTTTCTGT
This sequence comes from Paragonimus kellicotti, assembly GCA_014220965.1. NCBI lineage: Eukaryota > Metazoa > Platyhelminthes > Trematoda > Plagiorchiida > Troglotrematidae > Paragonimus > Paragonimus kellicotti. The sequence goes on from LOND01028957.1 coordinate 43,570, forward strand.
TGGATGTCTGCAATTGACTAATTGTTGGCCCACTGTTGCCAGCGTTTATGGGTAATCTGACACCTTGTACTCAAAACGTTCCTAACAGCTCGTCTCAGGAGTCTCCCATTTACAACCATTGCTTTTAACTAACGTTCACAAGCCTGTGTGTCATATGTAAATGCAATGTAGTAGTACATTGTGAAAAGTGTCTTAGAGTGGAAGCATTCACCGTCTCATGCAAAGGCTCTGGTGGCATTCATGTGTGATTCAGTATAGTCGTTATAGTTGGTGAAACGACCATGGTCGTCTAATACTAAGTTCCTACTAATTTCCTATGTTCCTAGGTAATTTTATGTACGACAGCCTTCAACGCCCAGCAATCAGACAATACAGTGCTGATCTGAATTTCACGTAGTTCTTCATCTGTACACACTGAATGGTAGGTGATCATCCACGGACCACACAGTCGAATAGTTTGAATTATTTTGAAACGTATCCTTTTCTTGCGGATTACTAGCAAAGCAAAAGATATTTACAAACCAGTACTCGGTTGACTGGACTATAATAGGGGGAATAGGAATGAACCATGGTGTGTTACTGTGGAATGTAACTAATTACTGGAAAACAAGTTGATGTCTGTTCATTTGACGCCTGCTTACTCTATTTTTGAAATGATAACTAGCTGACGCCATAAACAGTTGTCCTAAAAACATGTGTGCAAAGTCTTCATGACAAAACAAAGTAATCGACTCAGACAAAGGCTTCGTGGTGCCAAAGTGCACGAACCTAAGGTTGTCCATCAGTCACCCTGGTCTGACAGTCACAAAACACGTGCACCACATTTACAAGATCTATGTGGTGTTGTTTGGAAGACCTTACATTCAGTTTTTTTGTGTGGAAGTTATCTAACAAACATTACGCTGCACGAGGGATCATTAAAGACATATGTCACTAGCTTGTTGGGTTATCTCTGAACTCACATTTAAAGATAGAGTGAACCACACAATATTTCGGCATACGTTGTTGGATGTGATTTGTTAACAGTTGGATGAAAATGGTTGTCAGGAGTTTACTTACTCGATTCACGTGTTTCAAGATAGCTAGAAATGTCAATATCAGTCCTATCAGTGGATGCGACAGAAGTTTCTCTAACGCAACCTTGGTTTTTGACTGGTGTAGCAGGATGGTTGGATAAGCAATCATGCATCCTAACATGTAAAATTCCCAAGAAGTTGACATTCCCGCATCTTTGTTTTGAACTTTCATCCTATGTTTGGAGTTCGAGAATATCAACTTGACTGTTCACACGTGATACTGCCGTGCTGTGAAATAACTGTGCATCCACAATTCGCTTGCGAGAACAAGTCTTGATGTATAAATTGATCCTCTCCTAAGGAATACTTGGTACGATAGTAGCATTGGATGTATTACTGTTAGACAAAACAATTGTGGTCATTTTGATACCAAATTGTGTTTTAAATCAGTCCGATGGTTATCATTATGCTAGTTACCCTGCCTTTTCATTGAGCACATTTTACGGAGACAGTTGTGTTGATCGAATTTTGCGTTTACCTCAACAGCTAGTTTCCACTGGTTATCTTGATGGGTGGTTGAACCTAGCTACCTAAACGCTTTAAACATTTCTCTGATTACATTCAAGTTAACCTGATTAACCAGGTTAATGCGTTAACTGTCTTACTATAATCCTGAGTTCATTATGATCGAGTGGATATGACGTATTTATATTATTACTCATGGTCAACACCACCAACTCCCAGTCACCATTGACCTACACGCTACTTTCTATCATCCTGCAAATATCGAAATAGACTTCTTTACACTATTGCTTCAACATATACGAGGTGATTGCATAAACCGTTGCACACGATTCATGAGCTCATATTTGGTTTGATTGAAGTTGCCCTAAGTCGAATCTTATGTGTAACTTAAGGACGGTATTCTGTTCAACGCAATCTGTAATGCAGGATGCAAGTTGTCATGTTGGACAATCTAACCAAATAAATGATACTGTTAATTACGTGAATTGTTCACAAGGTTAAATCAGAGTATATAAGAACGCTGTACCATTTATAGGTTGTCTTTATTAGAATTAAGGTAAAAAACGAAAGCCTTATACTGAGATCCTGTCCCTGTGAAACACTAGATTTTTACAACCGTATTCACGTACGTTATCTGTACACGGTACACTTGCGACGTCTGTTGCCCACCAGTGACGCTGCGTTTAAGTAGACCGTGTCTTCAGTTTATCTATCATACGAGGCGGTATTTAAACGTTTTGTGCGAGTAGGTATATTGAAAATATTTAAAGTCTTCCGTTAGCACGCCGGCTAAACAACGTTCACGCGTTCGGGCGTAAAACATTATACGTAAGCCTCACAAAACACCTCCGTGCCCCCTACAATATCGGTGACAAAACTCGTGGTTGAAGCACAGATGACGCGAAAATGAAAACAAGTGTTTGTTGAGTAAGCTACCACTGTAACTATTACAATAAAGCGTCAATAGGGAGGCTTCGCTGATTTTCGTTTAAAACTGCCTGTGGTGACCGTTTGGTTCTTCGGTTAATTTGACCGGGAATTATTAGAAACGAAACAATATGTTGATATCAGGTGGTTCATTCCGGTTGATATCAAAGTTTTATGAAATTGATATCCTGAAAATCACTGAACTTCTGGAACTTTGATAAATGCATACGTTCAGATAATCTGATGAACGAGTCATGTCGGTGTCCCAGTGATCTTCATTGGTGATAAGAGACTTTAAGTTCCGCGTAGCAGGTTCACCTATTTAGTTCTGAATGAACAGATCTGAGTTTTTCTGTAGAAATTTCCTCTGCTTTTTATATTGTCTTACTTTCTGGAATTCGACTGCGTGTTGGTCGATTGAGGATGGTCTATTGTGTGATTGTTCTCGTAGTTTGCTCACTGTGTCGTTTTGCATCTGGAGGTGGTTGTGTAATCCTTGGTTGACCGGTGTATAACCTTTCTTTCTTAACACAGGCATGTATAACATATTGTGTGATGGAAAAACTGAAGAATCCAAAATGTCAGTATTGTCAAACTGGACAAGTTTTCCGTGCTGATCCCTTAATCTATTCTGTGAAGTGCGGTGCCTTATGTAAACACTAACTTCGCAGCCTATTTGATAATACTTTGGTCCAGTGTTTTTGAACAGTTGGTGCTCTGATTGAAAGCAAAAGGATCCATTAACAATTCGTCATCTTCATGTGAGTCGGTTTTATTATCAGCCTTCTCGTTCTTTATGAATCAGTGAACTCAGTGAGAAGTGTAACTGTAAGCTGGAAGGCACAATCAGTGGCTACCGAGGGAAACAACATAGAATGCGGTTCGGCACTGTAGAAAGTAAATACTGTCTTAGCTTCTGACACATGTTCTGACGATGCTGCTAATGACCATCTAATAAGTCGTTCTTCACAATTAATCAATTATATGTGCTTCTTTAATGCTGGCTAAAACCGGAGTCGGACGTGGGAGTTGTGTGAACAGGAATCTCCATTTGTCTCAGAACGTATAAACAATGTCCACTGATCGCCTCGAGCTGCTTTCTACAATCATCTACGAGAGGTATAATATTTTTTAACTGTGTTGATAGAATGTCTGGCTTAAGTGAACCGTGAACCAAGTTAAAAACAGCACTGGGACAGACTGCTTGTACTACTTGTATTGATCGAGCAGCCGGGGGATAACAAACCGAAACAACCTGACTAGACAGTAGTAGTGTTCACAACCATCAATCTGATTCTTTCGCGTCACGAGGATAGTGGTATTAAAAGTCAACGGTGAAGTACAAATCTGAATAACTTTTATAAAGACATGCATAAAGCACGGGCTACCTGACAGCATTCGCATTACGACAATAAGTTTCAGATGTAATCGGGGTCAAAATGTTAGATGATGTACGATTTTAAAGTTGCGCATGAAAATTAGGGAATACAAAGTGGACAACAAATCATTCTCCTGGATCACAAGTTCTTGTACTGCGTTCATACAATGCACGCTCCAACACAGTCTAGACACGAATTACACTTTGAGTTGAAACGTTATTGCCCGACTATTGAGAAAGTAATCCCACTGAAATATTTGAACAAACCATATTTAAGATGTTTATTAGCGTACTGTCCAACGATGTGGTTGTTTCCCTTTTGCGTCCCAGCAGCCGTTGCACATCCAACCTAACATACGAAAAGCAAAGCGTATATATGCGTATATATATATATATATTCATGAATAAATGGCCAGCGGTTTTGCCAATGACCTCATGGCTCACTTTTGACAAACCAAAATGTGTTTCCGCTTATGTTGTAGCGTCACGATAAAAATTTCCCATGCGTATCCATTACTTTATGTCAACACTGGACCTGTACCCGGACATCGTTTGTTAATTTTTGTTAATAAACCTTTGATTAGAAGCTTGGCATAATCGTATCGTGTTACTGAGGTTTTCATCGAATTCAAAAAAGTCACTTAATGTCTAATATGTAAAATCTCTCCCCAGTCCACTTCACTTAGTCATTCAGTTTGTCTGGATTGCGTTTTCTCGCAATGGATACGTTGTTTGTCAATCGTTTCACCCTGGTTTATTGTCAGAGCATGCTGTTATGTAGTTAGCAAGCTCCATAAAACAGCTTGTGGTATTAACCAAATGTGACCCACTGACTTAACCGTTCCCCATCAATTTAAAAAACACAAAAATGTTACCGCACATTTCCAGTCTGACACAAATCCTTTTTCGTTTGAGTCCCACGGAAATTTAATTTATTTTCTTACAAGCGTCACAGTTCATACACTGGCACGCCTGTACCTTGTCATACTCTTCTTTCGTCAGTTTTTACTGAGCCTAACTTCCGCGCAAGCCTTAGCTCCTTGATTTTTGGGTTCATTGATTATTCTATATATATACAATTCCGGCAGGGGCTGCATGTTTCATATGGTTTATCCTGGCTATATATTATATCCAAATCCCTTATTATTTAGTGCAGAAAAGTGGTCAAAGCAATTGATAGGAACTTGCTAAGATTGCTGAGTATTCACAGACTCGTAAACTTACGGGAAGTTGCTTCAAAATAAAAGAACCCTATTGTGTCTACAGCTGATGGCATGCTGTAGATGAATTTCGCGATATGTGTATTTAGCCCTTTACATGTTGGATGATATATAGGCTAACCTACGTTTTTCAATATTTTCTCAGTATAGTTTTGGTGCTTCTCTTGCACTGAAGCATCAGTGGCAATGTAAACAAGTTGTGTGATCAACGAATGGACTATCCAATGGGCGTCGACAATCTGCCCTTATCTTATGGAATTTCACGGGAGTTATCTGTAGTTTGGCAGCTATTTATGGAAGAACATAACTGTTCCTTCGGTTAGCATTCTACCAGTTTGACAACTTTCTAGATTTTCTCCCCAGTTTTCAATTTACGAAGGATTGGTTTCGGTTAGTTGAGAGAGTATATGTCATTTGGAAAAACGTTTGATACATTTTTAGTGATTGAATCCCCAGTCTCTGTCTGAGAATACACCGAGTTACTTAGCGGCGCCAACTAGAAATTGGTTGATTTATTCACCCACAGTCACTAAACAAGCGTTCTAATTGTTCGCATAGTTTAACTGAAATGCATAAACCTATTAATTTTCATCAGGTAAAACCTCGCTGTAATTCAATCACTTATTGTTCCAAACTGTTTGTCATTATCAAGTCGTTCATTGTGAAAGTAGGCCTTGTTTATTTTCCTAAAACGATATTCATCAGTTAAACCATTGCAATGAAATATCATAGGTTATCCATCATTTAGATCAGTAGAATTAATACATGGCGTAGCGTGGAAGAAAGTAGAAAGTTCACAGTTAGTAACTGTGTTAATTTTCTACGTGAGGAAGTATTATTACGTTTGTGCAACGGAACAGGGTTAATTCTTACATAGACTGAACTACAACGCAACCAATTTTCCAACTTCCACCGTTTCTAGTGGAATCGAGTCTTTACGTGTCTCCACATTGTTGTCTTGTTATTGACAAATCAACACCTGAACCAATCTCCACACAACTTGCGTCTTCATCAGTAATTTGCAGTCAGCCGAAGATGAACGCCAAGTTCAGTTACACAGACTTTACCCCAGAAACGTATTTAGATCGCGGTATTTTTGGGAACAAAGGCTCGGTTACAATCCTGACTTCAAAAGGAGTGAAAGAGTATTATCATGAACTGTATCTCTCAACGATCACTACTTGTTCGTCGTGGCATTTATGAAGCAATTATTGTTGTTAGAATCTCTTGTTGGTCGTTCCATTTTGCATAACGTTTTAACTGTCTAACTGTAAATTACTATATTCTCCATTTTCACAGAGACCTCCAAAAGCCGCTTGTTGTTGTTTCGGTAACACACGTTTTTATACGATTTCCTATGTACGCTGAATTGAAAACAACCCAAGAATAAGTAGAGACTTTGCATTCAATTACGGTTAACTTGTAAACTACAATCCGGCCATTTTCACCCAAATATCCGTTACACTCGTTAACCACGTTTAGGCAACGCAGGACAAAGATCTTTCGGAGCAGAGGTTTCAGCGATGGTTCATTAAAAAGACACAGCAGGAACAATCATAAACCACAGGCCCAGTAGGCCGTGCACACGATTCACACAAACAAAACCACAATGCAGCAACACACTCTGCTTCACAATTCAAGTTCCATCCGTGCGGCCTTGCTTATTTCGACTGCGCCTTATAAACCATTCTCAGCAATGGCGTCATAGTTCGAGTTACTATGAATTTCGTCACTAATCGAGATATGGATCTCTTGAAAGTGAAGGGGGAAACCTGGACGTTCTACTCGAGTGAATGAGGCCGGGTGGTGAACCACGGTAATTTAGGCATTCTTAATGTGAGTTTGATGATGATATGAACAAAACTCTATCGGTCCTAATGTTGCAAACATTTGAATTGTTTACAAACTGTACAGAGACTAAAACTGAAATTTATGCTTCGGTTTAAATGGGGTTGCATAGGGTGTATATCAGAATGTGAGAGCTGTGATTGTTGTTCAGTTCATTCAAATGTTTCACGTATTATTGTTGGAACGTTTAAACCGAAATACAACATGAAGTTCAAACTAATTTTCAAAAGTACATTTCGCGTGTAGGTGTTCCTAATTAATAACGGACATGAGAACGACCAACATTGCTCCATATTTTAAAGTGAACTATACACCGCTCGGACGGGTTCCTGCTGCTAACTTTTATAAAAAACCTGAGGTCGTGACTGTGAGTCCCGCGGAACTTTTTAATTTTGCTTGCCGAAGTAGTCGAAAGATAAATAGTGCATTCTCCAAAACAGCGGACAGCGTTCCGAATTTCTTCTGAAAAAAAGTGTTCATGAACCTTTGTCCAATTGTGAGTCTGTCGTGTGATCCGCTCAAAGAAAAGTGTGGACATCTATTTCATGTTTTGTGTAGCTCTTCTTCTTTACTTATTCGATGTGTCGATTCGTGGTAGCCATGTGGTCGTCGTAACTACCTACTGATCTTGCGGACGTTGGTCTGAGTTATACCGGGAGTTTGTCCACTCCGAATTGTGTTGAGACTGACTCTTCTACTTGCTAATTCTATATCATGACAAAGTGGCGGTTAACAATTTTGCAGTCCGACTCATTGAAATCAAAACGTTTCCTCGTCCTTAACGTGACGTCTTCCAGAAACTAATTAATCAAAGTTAACTGTGTTATTGCTGACAAAAATTCGGACCCGTGTCTGAGATCACAGATCCCAATTATTGTTAGAGGCTCATTACTCTTTTCTCAAACTAAACTTTGGTTCACTCAGCCAATTTTTTTATGTATCCTAAAACAATGCTTGATTCTGGAGAAACACAGCGATGCTTACATATATTTTCAATTTGATAAATGCACTGCGTTTCTGGGAAGGTGGTAGTTTGTGAAAGTCAGTGGGAGCTACAACGAGACTCTGGAGGATTGAAATCAGTTCAGCAAGATAAACGAGCATTTCGCTTACAGGTAAATTATTCGTCTCCAGATTTTTTTCGAAACTGTACACTAACTCGCGAGTATTCACAGTGACAAACAGATATGCCTCATTCTGTTTTTTTTGTTCTTGCATTCACGTGCAAATAGCAAAATTCAGTGTACGGCCGGACAGTTATGCAAATCAAATCGTGTTTGCGTGACAGCATATTTAGTTTTTATCTGATGGATTCAGTTCAGCAAAAACAAAATGCAACTGCACGAAGTGTAAGAAAAAAAATCAATCACATTATCTTCATTCGTTTTATATGACCAACAGTTACTGTTTCGTGGCCCAAATTACGAGCAATTTCAAAACGAGTGCATTAAATAAAGTTATGGACATAAACTAACAAGTATACAAGCGAGGAATTCCAAAAG